>OX608079.1:45563039-45621554 GCA_951509765.1 Sphenella marginata | reverse complement strand
CCTTTGTAATTTTTCTCCAATTATCAATTTTTCCCAAAAAAAAAAAAAACTGACAATTAAATTCATTACGAATTATTGTTTATTTGGTCTCGAGCTTGCAAAAACTTACAAATATGTAAACAAAATAGACCGCAAAAATCCAACAACAAAATACATTGAAACCATAGCACGGGTTTACGTACATATGTAAATATGTACAAAACAACAAGTCCAACACACATCATAACATATAGGCTGCATGTCTTAAGAAATTTTGTGTATACAGTTGGCAAGAACAAACAAACAAAAGGGAATTAATTGAAGTGGAGATAAGTGCATTGTGACGTCACAGGGCATCATTGCTTAGTGTTGGAATTTTCTAACAGCGGCTTTGGTGCAGACACGAGTTCGAATCCGTGTCCGAAAAGGGATCTGATGATGAGCCTGGAAACTCTGAAACATGTAATCCTATCCATCGCTGTTGATTTTTCCTTTGTAATTTTTCTCCAATTATCAATTTTTCCCAAAAAAAAAAAAAAAAAAAAAAAACTGACAATTAAATTCATTACGAATTATTGTTTATTTGGTCTCGAGCTTGCAAAAACTTACAAATATGTAAACAAAATAGACCGCAAAAATCCAACAACAAAATAAAAAAATTTTATTACACCGGTTCTTTAGAAAATTAACGATTCTTTACTTCACTGCGTATACAACTTCTAATATTAAGGGCTCAGAACAAAAAGGATCTAACTGTGAGTTATATTTATTTTATTTTTTATTTATTTATTTATGTCTAATGTACAGCAGACACTAATATTACAAATTATATTAAACTTATATTAATTGTTACACAAAAAATAAGTTTTTAATTTAAATTGAGTTACCAGTTTAGGACTCGTTAAATCCAAATCTAGAAAATTTGAGAAATAGTTAAATTCAGATAGAGTTCTATTTAGAGGAGCGTTAGCTCTGTAAACTGTTCTGTTAAACCCTACACGAAACACTACAAAAGTACGAAAGTTTCTGCATGGAACGTTAAAATTTATAAGCTGCAATAGAGAAGGGCAGTCAATCCTGCCAGAGACGAGATCAGCAATAAAAGAAATTGATAAAATCAATCTCCTATTCGATAATGATATTAAACTTATTAAACGGCACCGTGAGAGGTAGGACGTAGGAAAATTTAGATACCGCAAGGCAAAACGAATAAAGCACTTTTGGACTCTCTCCAAACGATTAATATGGACCATATGGTATGGCCTCTATATATAAACTGCATATTCAAGTTTGGAACGAACAAATGCAGAGTACAAGATCTTATAGGTATACGGATCCGAGAAATTAGAAGAGTGGCGTTTTATAAAAGCAAGTGTTCCAAAAGAACCAGCGATAATGTAATTTAAATGCTTAATTTAGCGTCAAAGTATACCCCAAGATCTTTAATTTCGTTAACCTCAGATAGGCACGATTCCCCTAAGAAATAGCAAGTTGGCAAAGGTTTAACTATTTTCGAGTACGTGACTTTATGGCACTTGCTAATATTTAGATAAAGCCTGTTCAAAGCACAATAGCTAAAGAATTTATTAAGTTCATTTTGCAGTAACAAAGAGTCATACGACTGTTTAATTTCTGAGTATATTTTGAGGTCGTCTGCATAGAGGAGAAATTTAGACGACGTGAAACAGCTAGAAATATCGTTAATGAATAATATGAATAGTAAAGGTCCTAAGATGCTACCTTGTGGTACACCTAAAGTAGCAATAAATGGCTTCGAGATCTCCCCATCTAGAGCAACTACACACTTTCTGCTATACAGATATGACTTTATCCATTTAAGGATACTGCAATGAAACCCCATGCAGCCAAGTTTTTCGATGAATTGATGATTTTATGCGAAATTTTGTCAAATGCCTTGGAAAAATCCGTGTAAATGGCATCAATTTGTAGACCTTTGCGGAAGCAAGAGTAACAGTCTTCGGTAAAGACTGCAAGGTTAGAGACAGTCGATCTTGCAGTTACAAATCCATGTTGATTTGGACAAATAAGATGCTTCACGTTAAAGTAAATTTTATCCTTTATAATGCATTCATACAACTTAGCAACAGACGAAAGCTTAGATATTGGTCTGTAGTTTGTTATATCACTTTTATTTCCACTCTTAAAAACCGGAGTGATAGTAGTGCTTTTCCAAGCATCAATAAAAACTCCTGAGGCTAAAGATAAATTAAAAATTTTGCTAAGAGGTTTCACCAATGCTGGGCAATTCTGTAACAATTTCATGGATAACCCATCCACGTCTGTCTGAGAAGAGACTTTAACATTTTTTAGCCCTTCAATAATATCATTATCTGACAAAACTATTGATCCAAAAGCAAAGGAAGAGGTGGATTGATGACGGCGGCCAATTCATTAGCGGTCAAATCCTCATCACAGTCAAAATTAGATGAGAAAAAGTCAGCAAACAGATTAGCAGCCTCCCCAAGAGAAGATGCAGAGACATCATTAAAAAACACGCTTTTTGGTATGCTTGAAACATTATTCTTAGACCTAATATATGACCAAAACTTTTTAGGGTTGTTTTTTATATTCAATTCGAAGTTATTTATGTAGTTTTCATAAAGTGACTTATTCAAATCACTAAACTTTTTCCTATAAAAAACATACAACTCATAAAAGTTAGTCCCTTCAGTACCTTTGTACTTCTTGAAAAACTTATTTCTTAAATTTTTTAGATGTTTAAGCTCGGCAGAATACCAGGGAAGCTTATAAACTTTACTCTTAAAAGTAGGAGCAAATTTGCTACACAAAGCTAAAATCGAACTTTTAAAACTGCTAAAACAAGTTGCAACTTCATTACTTTGCAAGATTAAATCCCAGTCAATCAAATTGAGCGAATTATTCAGACCCCCAAAGTCACAACGATCAAAATTAAATAAAGGTAAATTTGAAGAACAAATATTATAGAATTCATAAAATTCAATGTCCAGTAAAATTGGCATATGATGCAAGTTAGCTGGGGATATAGAAGTCACAGCTTGCGACAGCACAAAGTTCAAGTCGCTATTTATAAAAATTAAATCGAGAATTCGGCTTAAATTGTTTCGTAAGCCATTAATTTGGTTTAAACCAACACTTCAAAAGTTATCAATAAGGTATGATTCATTACTACTAGAAATATTTACAGGAGTCAAGTAAGTACTGTTATCAAGATAAATCCAATTTACATTGCTCAAATTAAAATCACCAAGAACACATAATTGATCACTGCCTATGTCACGCTGAAGAGCAAGAACATTATCAACATGCAATTTATAAAGGCATTCATCACTAAGCGGGGGAATGTATGATACGCATATATACAGCTTGCCGAAAGAACCACATAAACAAACACACAATTGGTCAAGAACCCAGCAAAAAATGCCTAACGCATTCACAAACACAAAAGCAAATTCTTCTGCTGTCACCCAACACTATTGAAGCAAAAATTATAGTCTCGCTGCATGCCAAAATGAGATGGGAATATATTATTACTGACATAGTTGTCAATTAGTATATTGTATGCGTTCCCACTCATTGTTGTTTCTTATATTGCCAACTTAAAGAAGAATTTTGTGCCACTGCTCATTGGCAGCATTGCCATAAGTATTCGGTTATGTAACGAGTTGAAACTCGTGGTACTTCTTTACACAATATGTATTCGGTTATGTAACGAGTTTAAACTTGTGGTACTCCTTTTCACAATACGTCAGCTTCTAAAAATGCATTTAAAGTTCGGGAGAGTTGTCAAACCACGAGTTGCGGTTCAAAAAAGTTTAATCCACAGGCAGGAAAGTAGTATATGTAATTGGTCTTTTTAAATTTATAAAATTGTTCGGTGCAGAAATATTCTAGATTGCGGAACATTAATAAAATTTTCAGTAAAAAATAAGTAGTATTTTCGATAAAAAGTCTGCTTTTTTTGCATGAGTTCGATAAAGAACAAATTAAATTATACTATAAATACTTTAAATTAATCATTTGGTTAGGTTTTGACCTTTAAATTCGCAGACGCAGATGTATAAGTATGGAAACGAATCTGCATTTTTCGATTCATACCCGAAACTTGGTTATTCTTTACGACCGCGACACCTGCTAATAACGAAAAATATCAGAAAAGGTATCAAGAGTAGCGTTTTTAAATCGGTATCAATAATCCAAAGGCGAAAAATAAATATTTTGTTTCAGTAAAAAATTATTTAGGAAATAAATATGCAATCGAATTTTCGAGTACGGATTATAGATGCAGAGATCAGAACGCGTCTTCTGATAAAATTCCCGATATTTATGAACATGTATTACCTTTCCTATGGTCGAATGGATTTAACCAAATCCTTAACATTAGATTCACATCAAATCCGGTTACTTTTAAAGTTATTTTGGCTTACCCGTATCGAAGTTAAAAGTTGCGTCACTATTATTTATTGTGTATACTAGTGAAAATTTTTATGCGAATCTGACTATCAAAATGTAGAAAATTGTACGGAGCTGCTATTTAAACGATTTAAAAACTACAGAAGTGGAGAAAAATGGCAAGAATTTTTATAAATATTGTGTTCTGTTCAATAAATTGTATTGGGTGTGCAAAAATAATAATTCACTTCCAAACTATAATGTAAATAATATTGTTTATTTATTTTTCTCGTAATAGTTTAATATAATGAATAATTGTTATGTATACAGATAAATAGAAAATGTATACCAAATTAAAAAATGTTTTTCAATAAAATTCAGTTTTTTAATTTAACTGTTTTGTATTTTATTAAATATGCATTGGGAATATGCGGTAAGTATAACAGCTATATAATATGTTATTTATGCCATAGCTATAACGCATAGTTGTACCGGATTTTTTTACCCTATATAACATACTAGCAGGGTACCCGGCGTTGCTCGGGATGTAAGTAGTTAGGGGACCTTTCAAAATCAATAATATACTTTAAGATTTCATATTTATATAAAATAGATTTTTTTATTAATTTCATTTCAAAAATTGTAATTACACCGGTATTTTTTTTAATAGAAAATTAACAATTTTTCACTTCATTGCGTATACAACTTACAATATTAAGGGCTCAGAACTAAAAGGATTTAAGTGTGAGTTATACCCACATTTGTATAGTGAAATATGGTGTTTATTTGTTGGCAAAGAGATCCAAGTCATTTCGGACATTGTAGTGTCATCTATTTCCCATACAATAAACGCCCTACCCAGGTTTTACATAGAATTTTCAAAAGGCAGTAAACTTTAAACTTGAATATCTCAAATCAATTTCGGAGTCACTTAGATCCATTTGGTTCTAAACCCTTTATATATAATTTTAGTATTCAAATTATGGCTGCACGATACACAAAATTTTTAATTTTCTGTCCCGGAGCGTAAATAAATAGCGAGGACGGTTTTCCTTGACGGAAACACGCCACATAGAGCTATTGATATCGTTAATCTCCTGATCAATTTTCAGGTCCCAACCTTAAACGCTTTCATCTTGAAAAATTAAGTTTGTATGGGAGGTGCCATGCCCCCTTTTCCGATAACCCCCACTTTTATGCGCAAAAATTGTTTTAATAGCATATAGCTCTGTAACAATTTCTAGGTCCCTGCCTTAAATCCTTTTAGAGATATTCAGCTTGAAGTATTAAGTTTGTATGGGAGGTGCCACGCCCACTTTGTCATTTTACCCAGTTTTTTTGGAGGTGGTAGGGATCGATTCCATATATGTAACCCCTTACCAAGTTTCAATAGTCTAACAAAAATACTTCCAGAGATATCGACTAAGAAGTATTTCAATCGTATGGGAATTGCCACGCCCCCTTTTTCGTTATCCCCAGTTTTTTTTGGAGGTGGTAGGGATCGATTCCATGTAACCCCTCACCAAATTTCAGTGGTCTAACTTAAATGCTTCCAGAGATATCGACTAAGAAGTATTGCATTCGTATGGGAGGTGCCACGCCCATTTTTTGTTATCCCCAGTTTTTTTGGAGGTGCTAGGGATCGATTCCATATAACCCCTCACCAAATTTCAGTGGTCTAACCTAAATACTTCCAGAGATATCGACTAAGAAGTATTTCATTCATATGGGAGGTGCCACGCCCCATTTTGTCATTATCGCCAGTTTTTTTGGAGGTGCTAGGGATCGATCCCGTATAACCCCTCACCGAGTTTCAATAGTCTAAGATAAATACTTCCAGAGATACGGACATTGAAAAAATCCAGTTGTATGGGAGGTGCTACGCCCCCTATATATATCAAAATATTTTTTAGCCTGTGAGCATCCCTGGAAGATATCCAGTAGGTGTGTAAAATTTGGTTATGATCGGCTTATTCGTTTAGGAGCCAAATGTGTCCATAGTCAGATACATAATTTGAATTTTATATAGATTATACCAGGGTCACCCCTGGTCCACATCTCGGAAAACGGCTCGCATAGGGCCTTGCAAATCACCTATTTTTTAAATACTCATCAACACCTTTTATTTGATACCCATATTGTAGAAAACCTGTCTGTAGTCACTCCTGGTCCATATTTTTGGAAATACCTCGAATACTGGTCTTATATTGGACTAATAACTATACCATGTTCAAGCACTCGTCAACACCTTTCATGTGACACCCACATTGTGGGAAACCAGGCTAGGGCCACATTATTTTGGGCAGTACTTCGAAAACAGGATCTCATATCGGGCTTATAATTACACCATGCTAAAGCAGTCGTCAACACCTTTCATTTGATACCCATATTGTATGAACACGTTATAAAGTTACCCTGGTCCACATTTTGCGGGATATCTGCAAAACCTTCCCGGATTTTTATACTTTTTTTGGCCATAAACCTTGTTGGACTCAATCAAAAACTATGTGCAAAATTTCGTTTAATTCAGTCCAGCCGTACTTGAGTTATAGCGTCAGCAAGGATAATAAGCTCCATTTTTTATTATAAGCTTTTATTTAGTTTCAGTTGACGGATGTCTGTAATGGAATCTTGCAAGTTAAATTTGATACACTTCCCGGTGTCCGATTGAGCTGAAAGTCTGCACCGATGTATAACCCCGATGACAATGCAATATTATGAAAAAAAAAATCCGATAGGTGGCGCGTAGGTCGCTATATTTTCAAAAATCGCATTTATGGTCCGCTTTGGCTGAAATTCGGAACATGTATTACTACCATGAAAAGAAATATTTTCCTAAAAAAAATTCCGCTATGTGGAACTGAGATCGCGGTTATAAACACTAAAAATCGGAATTATGTACCGATTTGGCTGATATTTTACGTGTGTGGTACTTAATTAATTTCCATATGTTTAAAAAAACTGGACCCGCTAGGTGGCGTGGGAGTCGCTTATAAGCTTTTATTTAGTTTTAGTTGACGGCTGTGTGTAATGGAATCTTGCAAGTCAAATTTGTTACACTTCCCGGTGTCCGATTAAGCTGAAAGTCTGCACCGATGTAAAACCCCGATGACAATGCAATATTATGAAGAAAAAAATCCGATAGGTGGCGTGTAGGTCGCTATATTTTCAAAAATCGCATTTATGGTCCGCTTTGGCTGAAATTCGGAACATGTATTACTACCATGAAAAGAAATATTTTCCTAAAAAAAAATTCCTTTAGGTGGAGCTGAGATCGCGGTTATAAATACTAAAACTCCTAATTATGGACCGATTTGGCTGATATTTTACGTGTGTGGTACTTAACTAATTTCCATATGTATTGGACCCGCTAGGTGGCGCGGGAGTCGCTCTATTTAAGAAATTTGAAGGTCCATGGGCCTTATTTCCTTTTTAAATGGAAATATCGCCCATCTGCAAAAAGAAATAAAGCCCATGGCTATTATTTCCTTTTTAAAAGAGAAATAACGCCCATAGGATTTTACGCGAGCAACACGAACTGTTGATTAGCATTTTTTTCACAAATTAGCCTGTGAGAAAAGAGTGGGAAACGTGGCACGCGGCAGGACATCACCGTGGCGGTAGCCACGTTATGGCACACACCCGGAGTTGGAATGGCGTAGCCCAGGGTTATTTTTTAAAGCGCGGCCGAAGGCCGCCTACGCGGAAAGGTGTCCTTCACATAGCAAACGTGGATGGGCCCCGAATTGGGGATCTGACCCGGGTCAATTTTCGGTTTTTCACTAAAAACTTTTCACAGAAACAAAATATTGCTTTTCCCCCTTCGGATTATAGTAACGGAGGCCCGATCCACGATTTTTAAGTGCAGAACACCTTTCCGCGTAGGCGGCCTTCGGCCGCGCTTCAAAAAATAACCCTGGGCTACGCCATTCCAACTCCGGGTGTGTGCCATAGCCGTGGCTACCGCCACGGTGATGTCCTAACGCGTGCCACGTTTCCCACTTTGGTTAACGTGAAATTTGTGTGTAACTATTCAATAAAATACAAAAAGAATTAGAATATTATTGTTTCATTAAAAAAAATGAACGAGCAATAAGGCCTTTAAGACTTTATTTCTCTTTCGAAGTGTAATACAGCCTTTTTTGAAATAAAGGCCATATTTCACTTTCAATAGCGTAATAAGGCCTTAAAGGGCTTATTTCACAAGGCGCTATTGCACCCCGCCTTATAAAAACATAACAAATATGTTAAAATTTATTGAAATAAAGAAACCCATATACTTAATTCTTGAATCAGCTTGATTTAATTCGTTTTTAACGTCCGTGGGCTTTATTTCTCTTCGAAAAAGGAAATAACACCCATCAGCAAAAGGTGATAACACCCATGGGCTTTATTTCCTTTTTAAAAAGGAAATAAGGCCCATGGGCGTAATTTCCTTTTTGAGTGGGAAATAACGCCCATGGGCGTTATTTCACTGCACCGCAAGAAATGTCTTACACGTCCTTAATTATACCATCAAATAGACAAGAAGGTCCTAAATGTTTCTAATTATACCAAATAAAATTTAACACGCTTTTATTAATAATAAAATTGAGACTGTGATGTAGACTGGAAGATTTAATAATTTAAGTGTAAAGTTTTAATGTTAAAAATATATAATCACTAGCAGGGTACCCGGCGTTGCTCGGGATGTAAGTAGTTAGGGGGCCTTTCAAAATCAATAATATACTTTAAGATTTCATATTTATATAATATTATTGCCTACTGAAGAATTTACCAAATTCGAATATTTTGAAAATTTTGAAAAAAGAATATTGAAAACCGGTTTTCAAAAATTTTCTTTTGCGGTATTCGTTGGTAACATTAGGGGGCCTTCCAAGATTTCAATTTGGACAAATTGTGCCAGGATGAATGCAAATTCAAATGTTGATTTGATACCATATTGTAGGGTAATATTAAGGTTTTTCTGCAATCGCATTTTTACCGATAACTTAGTTTTAGATAAATTTATCGAAATATATCGAAGTCCCAATGAAACCTGGAGCTATCCCCTTTCATCGATAAATTTATCGAAACCTGTCGAAGTCCAAATGAAACCTGGGGCCATCCCCTTTCAAATGTTGATTTGATACCATATTGTAGGGTAATATTAAGGTTTTTCTGCAATCGCATTTTTACCGATAACTTAGTGTTAGATAAATTTATCGAAATATATCGAAGTCCCAATGAAACCTGGAGCTATCCCCTTTCATCGATAAATTTATCGAAACCTGTCGAAGTCCAAATGAAACCTGGGGCCATCCCCTTTCAAATGTTGATTTGATACCATATTGTAGGGTAATATTTATTAAGGTTTTTCTGCAATCGCATTTTTACCGATAACTTAGTGTTAGATAAATTTATCGAAATATATCGAAGTCCCAATGAAGCCTGGAGCTATCCCCTTTCGTTTGATACCCATATTGTAGGGTAATCTAGAGGTTTTCGGGCAATCGCATTTTTACCGATAACTCAGTTATCGGTTAATTTATCGAAATATATCGATGATAAATGAAACCTGCGCCCTTCCCCTTTCGTTTGATACCCATATTGTAGGGCAAGTTTAAGCTTTTTGGAAAATCATATTTTCACCGATAACTCGTCATCGATAAACTTATCAAAACCTGTCGAAGTCCAAATGAAACCTGGGGCCATCCCCTTTCGTTTGATACCCATATTGTAGGGTAATATTAAGATTTTCGGGCAATCGCATTTTGACCGATAACTTAGTTATCGATCAATTTATCGGAGCCAAAATGAAACCTGGGGCCTTCCCCTTTCTTTTGATACCCATATTGTACGATCTTTCTGTACCTGTATGCGAAATATCATAAGTATAGGTTCAATATACTTAGAGTTATATGGAATAAAAAACATTCCAAAAGTAACGGTCCCTAGCAGGGTCGGAACCCCGAAAATTAAAAAAAAAAATAGCCTATAGCTTCTTCCAGACTATAACAAAATCCGTCTTGCCATTCTCACGTTTTTAGGGAACAAAAGCAAACGTCTGGACATCCAAACATCGCTACATTCACATTTATAATATTAGTATGATTTCTGTCCGCCTGTATGTTTGAGGTCTTGTCACTCGAGAACTGCTGAATTTAATTGAATGAATTCTGCCGGGTCTACTTGTTATAAAAAAAATAGTTTTATAGTAGAAAATAAAATAAAAGTATACGCGATGGAATTTAAAAATAATACCGTTGAGGGTGAAAATAATTCGCAAACTTCCATGCGTGCTACTAAACGATTTCTGGAATTCGACAATGACCTTAAATTTATTTGATTGAATAAAGCCAATCTGTGTATTGTTTATAATAATTTCATTCTTTAGATACAAGTCAACATCATAAATTTAAATGTTCTTTAACTTTTCTGAAAGTATCTCTGATGTCTAAAACTATACCCCAGAAAATTTTTTTTGGTTGTACACATTTTTCTGTATTTGATAGAGAATTGGTGATATGATGGCATATCCCAGCTAATCAAAAGTGCAAAAAAAGACTCCTTTCGGAACCATAAAACGCTGATTTATCAGAGCTTTACTCTCCAAATGAGTCATAAAAAAGAGTCCGAAATGAGTCCGATTTCGATGAATTTGAAGCGTTTTATGACTCTTTTTAAATGAACTGCGGAGCCTTTTATTGGTGCTTTTTTGAACCTTTTTCGGAGCCTTTTATTCCTCCATTATGAGGGTTTTTGGAGCCTTTTCAGACTCCTTTCGGAGCCCTTAAATTGGTGCTTTTCATTTATTCATCCATTCAGAGGTTGTTTGGAGCCTTTTATTGGTGTTTTTCTGAAGCTTATTTGGGGTCGTTTTTAAATTTCTTTTGGGTCATAAATAATAAAAAATAAGGTTTATGAAGTTTTATTGACACAATTCGGAAAATATTGAATGTGCTATGTTTATTTTCTACAGACTATTGATAAACGTCCAAGAAAAATGCGATCTTTATCTTCTGTTAGGTAAAATAAAAAAAAACTCACAATTCTCTTTACGCCTACAACAAAAAGGGTCAGAAAACACTCGAAATCTTTCATATAATTGAGCCTTGCAGTTCATTCGCTCTACAATATTAATTTCTTCTCTCCGAAAAGGCTCTAATTACGGACTTTTTGGAGCGCTCCGAATTTGGAAAGCTGGGATTATTCGCACTTTTATGAATACATGGCTATAATTGCAACTCTTCAAAGTACGGAAAAGAATTCTGTCAATTCTCATGGAAAAAGTAGAAGTCAGCTGGTCACTTGACACAACCTTTTGGCCATGACATCAATTGTACTGATACAAATTAGGGACGTGCGATGGACAGATTAAATCATATTTGATTAGTCATAATTCTGATTCATCAAAACCTAATTAATCAGGTCCTGAATAGTACTGTGTACAGTACTTGTTAATTGAAACTGCTCACTGTTTTCATCTGTAAAATTTATTAAAAAATGCCCATACGCTACAGAACTTTGTAATTTCGGAAAGCTCCAAGTGCAGTATTGGCCAACTTTATTCTTTGCAACTTTCACCAATTTCTTCTTCCGTAAAATTACACAGTGCTACAAAAAAGAAAAAAATTAAAAACCCTGGGAAGTGATACCATTTTTCTTGTAGATCTTGAAATTCTAAGAACTACTGCATATAAGATTTTTCGCGTACAGCTCCAAATAGTGAGTTACGGGTAAAAAACCGGTTTTTTTTACCTTTTGACACTTTTGAGCTCATAACTAGTTTGACTGTTAACTGATTTGGATTTTCTCTCCAGATCTTATAAGAAGAGATTTTGACCTTTCTAATGATATATATAATGACTGGGAAAACATAACCCAACTGTCAGAATTTCTCCAACCAACAAATATTTTTTAACCTTTTTTCGGGTTTCGTCAACTTTGGTGCTGTCTGTATGCACTAAATTATATAAAGGCTATACCAACCGTGAACTGCATCTAAAGTGGAATTTAATTGTGAGTGTAATGAGTGTTAATTTTTTTATACACGTTGAAAACTGCCTTAGGTATTTAAATTTTCTTGAAAGTAAAGTGAAAAAAAGTACTTTTATTTTTTCAAAATTACTCAGAAATATTTACTTGGCCTTTTGTCGTCTCAGTTTACAAACACACTTTGCAGACTAATATGGCTTTAACTTATGTAAGTACCATTCGATTTTAAACCTTTTGCCAGTTTTGGATAGTATGCCAGTTTTGAATTAATTACATTAATTAGCATTTCTTTGGACATAAGTGAGCATTTACCCAACAAACAACATTTTTTAATTTTTGTTTTATGTTTTTCTTTACTGCTCCGCAAGTTTGGGTATAACTAACACACATGTTTACATATTGTGAGAAAACTACAACTAATATTAAACATAGAGTAATTGACTGTTTAAATACATTAAAGTGTCGTAGAAAAATGTATGGATCTTAAGCAGTAAAATGTTTGGTTGAACGTTTTTTTCTTATATCGACGTCATCAGTTTCTCGCAGCAATGACCTTGCTTGACCAAGTTTATTTTATTTTTTCCTTCAAATCGTGCTTCCATCAGAGCAATTTCTTGATGGAAGTGTTCACCCTGTTCATCACTGAGCTGACCTAGATTTTCTGGGAAAAAGTTCAAATGCGAATGCAGAAAATGAACCCATTTCAGCATACGCATCCAAAAATTCTTTAACTATTTCTTCATAGTTTTCGCTTCTATGATTTCCCAAAAAATTGCTGCATAATTCTTTAAAACTCTTCCAAGCACGTTTTTCGACTGAGTTTAGCTTGTTCATAAATTCTAGATCCTTCATAACTTTTGAAATTTGTGGTCCAATGAAGACGCCTTTAATGAATAAAAAGGGATAAATGCTTTAAAAAGGGCATGATGTTGGGACGCACAAATTATTACCTGCTTATATTTTAGCCTCACTCAATCTCGGGAATACTGGCAAAAGGTTTAAAATCGAATGGTACTTACATAAGTTAAAGCCATATTAGTCTGCAAAGTGTGTTTGTAAACTGAGACGACAAAAGGCCAAGTAAATATTTCTGAGTAATTTTGAAAAAATAAAAGTACTTTTTTTCACTTTACTTTCAAGAAAATTTAAATACCTAAGGCAGTTTTCAACGTGTATAAAAAAATTAACACTCACTACACTCACAATTAAATTCCACTTTAGATGCAGTTCACGCTTGGTATAGCCTTTATATAATTTAGTGCATACAGACAGCACCAAAGTTGACGAAACCCGAAAAAAGGTTAAAAAATATTTGTTGGTTGGAGAAATTGTGACAGTTGGGTTATGTTTTCCCAGTCATTATATATATCATTAGAAAGGTCAAAATCTCTTCTTATAAGATCTGGAGAGAAAATCCAAATCAGTTAACAGTCAAACTAGTTATGAGCTCAAAAGTGTCAAAAGGTAAAAAAAACCGGTTTTTTTTACCCGTAACACACGATTTGGAGCTGTACGCGAAAAATCTTATATGCAGTAGTTCTTAGAATTTCAAGACCTACAAGAAAAATGGTATCACTTCCCAGGGTTTTTTTTCGTGTCACACAGTGTTATTTTAACTAATTTTGTCAAAAATTATGACTCAAAATTCAATACAAGATTTAGATATAAACAGTATTTTGAAAATGTTTGCAAAATCATTGCAACTTAGTTTTGGCCATGGGGGGGTTTTAAACCATTTTCCAAGTGGTAGTGCAATTTATTTTCACTATCACTAAATATTTAGTTATAGTGTTTTTGAATTTTATAAAATTAGTGATAGTGAATTTCAATTTTAAAAATCACTAAAAAAATAGTGCTAGTGAAACCGGTAGTGCTCACTAAATTTAGTGCACTATGCCCAACCCTGATAGAGTATATAAGAATTGACCATAGCTACATCAAGCAAATGATAGAGTAAGGGATTTGTTCGCTTGGTTGTCTTCATTCCAATATGGTATCGTCCGATAAGTCCATAAGTCGACTCCGCCCATATGTTTGTTGTACTCCTTGATTATTGCTGCACAGCTTATTTAAATTTTTTGTTTATTCTTCCTGTCCCACCGTGTTGTTGTTGAAGAATACGATGCGCTTTGTCGACTTATAAATGGTTCTGTTCCCACATAAGTAGATAGGAGACGAACAGGTCTTGTATCGAACCACAGAACACTGCTTACTTCAACTCCACAAACTGCTCCAACATACTCTTCACAAAATCCCCGACTTACTATTTTCTTCTGGAGCTCGGCATCGGTAGAAAGTTTAATGTTGGGAACGCGATTCCCTCGTACTACACCTAATCCGCGAATTCCGCGGCTTTCCAAATAAACTAATATGCCCACTGAGGTGTAGAAATTATCGATGTATACAATATGGTTAATATGGTCCTGTATATACTTTGATAGTCTTATAAAGACATTAGAAGCAGCTCCAAGATCTGGACACTCAGGAAAAACTTGATTGTCTCCAGCACCGCAATACAGTACAAATAACTTCGATCCCCACTTATGAGGTTTTGCCGGGGTTTTGTTGCATTTATATTGGAACATTCATTGAAATGTTGAATAAGAGGTCTTGCTTTATACAATGGGTCATATCTAGGTTGTCCTTTTTTAGCAAGTAATGAATTGTCGTTAAAGTGAGGTTTTGAGCGAAGCTCCTCAAACCGATTACAGGTCATTGCTAAACGTACAGGCTCCAAAGAATATTGTCCCCAATATGCGCGAGAATTGGGAAACCGGAAGACTGACATGAAAAACAATATTCCTAAGAATTTCCGAAGTTCCACTTCGTTGGTTTTGAACTAGATATATCATTTTGGGCCGCGTAAAGATTCATTTGAGTAGCTAAAGTCTGGACAAAGAATCTACATATATTGAGGAATATGAATAGAAATTGCATTTACATACCTTTAAAAAATCGCCTGGGACAAAGTACTGGAAGCAATCATATGGTGTTCTTAAACTTTTGAGAAAATCTGGTATATCTCTGTCACCACGAAAAACCAGCTCGTTGACATGACGTTGAAGGTGCGTTTTCTTCCATAAAATTCCTTTGATGGACGGCATGTCATTTCCAATGTCTTTAGGAATACCAATAAACATACTTCCTGTATGTATTCCAGTTCTATATTATTTTGAGTGCGACCATTACGGCTGGAGGGTACCGGAGAAGCCGCAGCGTTTGCGGCATCAGAATTGGACTCCTTTGCAGACGATGGCTCATAATCGCTAATATTGAAGCTTACGTCAGTTGCATCTCTCAAAGTTTTGGAGGAATTCAGCATTTCGTCAATCACGGGGTCCTCTGGTAGATCAAAATTAAAATGAGTTATTTTTATTTTCTGTTTTTCCGACAGGGTGAATGCTAGATTTATATTGGAACGATTTTCCGTCATCCCTTGTCAATTTTTGTTCGTTCGAACGAAAACTTACACTGAAGATGGCGGATCGCCGAAACCGGTTTGTAAACAAACAAAAATTGACAAGGGATGACGGAAAATCGTTCCAATATAAATCCAAAATTAAAATCTTCATTAGGATCTTCATCGACCTCGCACTCGTCCTCGGAAGGGTCATTATCAGACGGTAATTGTTCAAATAGGTTTTTTTTGTTGTGATAGGTTTTTTTTTTGTTGGATCGGAACATCTGTAATAGTAAAATACAAATTAGTTAGAGGAATCGCGAATTAGTATGTTGTACAGTAAAAAGCAAGAATATAAATACACGTATCTGCATGACTCCGCCTCAAGGCGGGGCTGGTTTAATTGCCTTACTTACCTCTCTACTGTAACTTTTTTCACAAAAAATGCTTAGAATATCTAAAGACCACTGTTTAAAATAGTTTTATATTTTTTCTTTCACTCTTGAGCACCGTAAACTATTTGATTTTTTTTTTTTAAAACTCACAAAAAGCGCAAATAATTAAAATCACGCAAATTGCACCATTTAAAACTTCAAACTGACATATACTAAAATCAATCAATTGAATTGCAAAATAAACTGCACATAAATGAGGGCTTAGATATTCTGGACAATTTATATTAAAAGTCCCGAAAATTTGATATCCATGAAACGACTTTGTATAGCCCGCCTACAGGCGGTATTATGCACTAGAGGGTTAACAGAAATACAAATTTCTTCGAACAGAAAAAATCTGACAATTTTCTATTTTCAATTTCTTATTGTTACTATATGATATAATTAAAATTAAAATAAAGTAACACAATTCAAAGTATTAATCACAAGTACAGCTATTATATAACTCGCTACAGGCAACATGAAAAATGATTTAAAAAGGTGATTTGCCTTGCAGATGCAGATTGTATAAAAAATTGCAAGCAGCACACAAAAAATTGGACCTTGATCTCCTCTCGCACCGAATAAGAATTTATTATAAAACATAATTTTTAAATAATTATAATAATTAATTTAAAACAAGTAAGGAAAGGGCTGTCTTCGGCTGTGCCGAAGGCGTTATGCCTTTAATGAATACGTATAATTTGGAGTGTCCGATCCTTACTTACAATTGTTACAAACTCTTCAGAACACATTTATCGGAACAATCGATTGTATGGGAGCTATGCTTTGTATAAGTCCGTTCTTCCTGGTTCCGACAAATGATTAATCCAGTGCAAAATGGCGCCTGCTTGCAAAATTTCATCGTGATATCTCTAAAACTGAGGGACTAGTTTGCGTTCAAACAGACGGACGGACGGAAGGACAGACGGACATGGCTTTATCATTTCACTATGCAATGATGATCATTCAAGTGTAGCTACTTAATACAAACATCGGACCAAAGGTATAATAATAATACCATTTCATGTTCATGAAAGGTATAAAAAAAGAATCAACCTTCGGAGCAGGTTTAAAATCTAAACAGCACAAAATTTAGAATTGGTGTAGGTGGGTGAAACGTTTGCAATTTGCTACAAAAAAGTGTCAAAAATTGCGTAAAATAATTAATGGTTTAATATTTAGCCTCAAATTATTAGCCGTGTGGTGCCAATTACCCCTAAGATGAAATTGACTGCAGTATTTTTATACCCAACGTATAAGTACTAGTACATGGGTATTATAACGGTACTATGTAACGGCGCAAAATAATCTAGTTAGATACATGAAAGTTCTTAGGTTGAAAAAAGGAATTGATTAACGCATGCCCGTCCGTCTGTCCGTCCGTGTACACGATAACTTGAGTAAAAATTGAGATATTTGCATGAAATTTTGCATACAGGTTACTTTCTGGCCAAGGTAGGTTGCTATTGAAAATGGGTGAAATCGGATGATAACCACGCCCCCTTTTTCGATATCGAGAATTTCGAAAATCACATAAATTGACATAACTTGCCATCACTGGGTCCAGTAGCCAGATGGCTTACGGCTCTGTGTATTGCCAGTATTTCCGCTTGCACTGCATTGATCCGGAAGGCGGAAAGAGACCTCTAGACCCAGATCCGGTGAGAAGATGCCCGCTCCAACCTTCCCGTCAAGCTTAGAGCCATCGGTAAAAATGTTTACAGCGTTCGGGACAAGATGCTGCCTACTATCCCAGTCTTGTCGCGTTGGTATTAACACTGTGTAGTTCTTAAAGAATACGTTCCTTGATGTGCAGTAGCCAGTGAAAGCTGGTATTGGGACAGGGGCGCATGCCCCAGAGAGCCCCTGTTATACATAGCTCCGAACTTCTTTGTACTTTTTACAGCATTTTAAGATAGATGCTTTTGGCCAGTGCAGGCCATCAGACCAAAACGCCATAAAGGAGAATCGGGCGTACAATGGCCGTAAAGACCCAGTGAACCACCTTAGGGGAGAGCCCCCAGGAGGCACCAATTGCCCTCTTGCAGGAGAAAAGCGCCGCAGCTGCCTTCCTGGATCGATCCATTATGTTGTCATTCCAGAGCAGTTTTCTATCAAGAATAACCCCCAAGTACTTGACCTTATCACTCAGAACTAGAGACGTATCCCCGATTCTTGGTGGTATTAGGTTTGTTATCTTGTATCTCCTCGAAAAGAGAACTAACTCGGTTTTTTCAGGGTTCACTTCCTGGCCAGAGCTCGTGGCCCAGGATGATATTGTGGATAGTGCCCCTTCCATTAAATTGCAGAGGGTTTGCGGGAATTTTCCCCTTACAATGACGCAGATGTCATTGATCGCATACGCGATCAATTGATGACCTTCTGATTCCATGAGACATAAAAGTTGGTTTACAGTAACCAGCCACAAAAGTGGAGAGAGAACGCCACCCTGCGAGGTGCCTCGGTTAGCGAGTCTGAGGACTTCGCTCCCGCCTAGCTCAGTTTTTATCCGCCTATCCGTAAGCAGATTGTAGATAAGTTCCACAACGCACGCGTCCACCCGTAGGCCCATTAGGGCCGAGGTGATTGCAGCTGGAAAGTCACCAGTGTGTACTCCCTTAGGTCAAGCGACCTTTCAATGACCGACACCAGCGAGTGCAAGGCAGTGTCGGTTGACCTGCCTTTTGATAGGCATGCTGGGCATGCGATAGAGACGATGGGTCAATCAGCCTCCGGATGTAGTCCTCCAGGAGTCTTTCAAACGTTTTAAGCAGGAAAGAGGACAGGCTTAGTGGCCTGTAGTCCTTTGGTTTTGTGTGAGAGGGCTTCCTTGCTTTATGGATAAAGACCACGCTGACTTCCCTCCCGATTCCGGTACGTATTTGAGCCTCAGACAACGTAGAAACATCATCTTTAACCAGGGTTTGATGAGTGAGGCAGTGTGTTGAAGCTGAGAAGGGAATATTCCATCTGGGCCCGGTGACTTATAGGGTTTGAAGGTAGATAAGGCCCAGTCTAGCTTTCGATTTTCTACAATTTCTTTTTAAAGTTTATCAGAGGGCAGCCCTCCGATGTCGAAATTTTGAGACGCGCCTTCGCATGTCGGAAAATGTGTATCCATAAGCAAGTTTATGGTCTCTGTACAAGTCTCCGTCCAAGACCCATCAGGCTTTTGGACATAGCTTAACTGAGTTGGGGATTTCGATAACACCTTCCTTTAATGGGAGGCGGCAGATGTGGTTTCAATCTGGCTGCAGAAATCTTCCCAAGATGATCGCTTTTCCTTACGAATAGCTTTCTTATACAAGCTAAGTTTCGCCTTATAGGCCTCCCATGATTCCTCATGACCGTCATGCTTTGCTTTGTTAAAAGCCGTCCTACTGGACTTCCTAAGCTCCTCGACGATTAGACGACCACCATGGTGGTTTGCGGGTTTTCGCCGCCCTCCTGTTTGGGCAGGCCCTATCTAAAGCAGTCCTACAAAGCTGACTGAAATTGTTTACGAGCCCGTCAAGCTCAGAATTGTTAGTCGGGGCTTGTACCCTGTTTGGCAGATTTTTAACGATAATCCTTTTATAGTAGCCCCAGTTTGTTCTTCTAACATTTTTAAAAACCTTAGGCCTAGTGGGAGTTTGCGATACATTGAAGCTAATGTACCTATGGTCCGAGAAGGAGTGTTCGCTTAGAACCTTCCAAGATTCGATTTGATCACTGAAGGAGTCCGTGATTAGGGTAACGTCAAGGACCTCCTCCGTATTTCTAGTGATAAAGGTGGGGTCGCTTCCCCTATTACATATACCTAGATTAGTGCCTAGAAGATAATCATAAAGAGACTCACCCCGGTCATTTGTATCAGTGATGCCCCACTGCGCATGATGGGCATTTGCGTCACCTCCGAGTACCAGCATTTCATCCCGCGGGTTTGACTGCCTCTCGAGAGTCCGGAAGTTGTTTGGTGGTAATGGGCCCTGGTGATCATGAGCCAGATAGAAGGACGCAAACGTGCACTTCCTACCCATCCCCTCGACGCTAATCGCTGTCAGATCTCCATGACTACATTGCGGAAGAAGAAAAACATTAAGAGTAGACTTAGCTAGAATACATGTACGTGGCTTACCCTTGTTATGAGCAAATTATTTTGCTTATTTATTGCTGTTTGTTATTGTGCAATATGACTCTCTGCGCTAATTGTGTTGAAGTTTGTGGTTTTAAAGATAAAATCTTAAATGTGATCACCGAACTTGATAAAATCAAAAGTGTTCTGATTGAGTTCGTTGACTCTGTTTCGCCAGCTCTTGATGCTACTAAAACTCTAAATAAGCGTGTCACACGGCAAATAACAAAGGTTAATAATGCCAAACCAAATGACCATGTCGTGGTCCAGCAAAGAAAAGTGCAGAAGCTCTCCCGTGCGCCAACTGCTCAAAAGGCTGCTGTTGTTGTTGCTGCTAAAACCAATAACAATTGTGACAATACTGGGTTTGCCGCTGTTAATGCTAATGCTCCGAACTCTGTGAGTGATGGTGCTAATACTAATACTGGTTTTACTAGTTTTGATGCTGATGTTATTGTTGTTGACAACGCTGCTTCTCCTCTTTCTACTGCTAGTTCTTTGGTGGGAGGCCCGTCAGCTCATCATGTAGAGAATGACAATGTAAAGAATGACATTAATAATTATAACAATATTGAAGTTGTTGACAATGCTTCGCCTTCTCTTGCTGCTTCTGGTTCTTCAGACCACGTAAACAATGAACAAAGTGCTGATGCAGACGATAATATGAAAACAAATAATGCACAGTGGCATGCTATGGCTAATAAGCGTAATAAAAAAGTTAATCGTAAACGGTCCATAATTGGCTCAAATGATGAAACTCAGTTAGGTGTAATGGTGCGTCGGAGATGGCTGCACCTTTCATCATTCTTGCCCACCGTCACGCCTGAGGATATTATTGCTTATGTGGCTAATCGTTCTGGTATTAACTCCAGCTCTATCTTGTGCTATAAACTAATGAAAACTGGTACTGATGAAAGCTCTGTAAAGTTTATAAATTTCAAGCTTGGTGTTCCGCAAGGGCACTATAACAAACTATTAAGCTCGAAAATGTGGCCAGCTAATGTCTCAATACGACCATTTAATTTTTTTCAAAAAGCTGCCGAGCCTCAGCTCAAGAAATAGGAGGCCCTTCTGCAACCTATGGCCGTAAGATAAAAATATTTTATTAAAATTCATCGGGACTTAGAACCAAAGCTGAGTCCGTATATCTTTTGAGTTCAGATCTTATGTATGACTGCTTTGTCATTACTGAGACTTGGCTCAATGAAAACTTCTTTGATGCTGAGTTTTTCAATCCGAAACTTTTCGATGTTTTTCGTAAAGATAGAGACTATGCTAAAACTGGTCTTAGCAGGGGTGGCGGTGTACTTATTGCTGTACGCAAGTATCTTCGTGCCTCGTTTATTCAACTTAATAATCCCGATTCCTTGCTGGATCAATTATGTATAAAGTTGCATGGCGCTCGTGGTCTTTTTTATATCTGTATATCCTACATACCGCCTGATACCTCGGATGACCTGTACGAGGCACATGTTGACAACATTCTAGCTGTTCAGGACATACTTGGCGACAATCAAATCTGTGTCTTTGGCGACTTCAATTTGGGTCGCATTATATGGAAATGTTTGGATGATAATGCCTTTCTGACTCCATCTAGTGCTACAACTATTTCTGAATGCTACTTAACTGAAAGTTTGCAGTGTATTGATCTACTACAAGTTAATTATATTTTCAACGCTTTAAATAAACTGTTAGATCTAGTTTTTGTATGCTATAATACAAGTTATACGCTCTCACACGCAGATAGTTACATCTCACCTCCAAATCAGCATCATAATCCATTGGTGTTGGAGGTGGAATTTTATCAATATTTGGAATCTGTCTCATTTAACTATTCATGCTGTAATTTTTCCGATTTAGATACCTTGCTAGATTTGGATTGGCTCCAACTTTTTGGAAAGGAGGATGTAACTGGCTGCTACGATATTTTTAAGGCAACAATATTTGATATTTGCTTAAGTCATATCCCAAGGCATAGAAGAAAAACCTCTATACGGCCGTGGTTTTCTAAAGACCTCAAAAGATTGCTGAATTTAAAAAATAAGTTTTTTAAAAGGTATAAGCGTTCAAATAATGATCTTTTTCGTATGCGTTACATATATTATAGAGCTCAATTTAACAAGCTAAATATATTGATGTACCGCCGTTATATTCGCGGTGTCGAAAGCAATATTAAATCTAACCCTAAATTCTTTTGGAATTGTATTAAATCTAAAAAAAAAATGTTCGGATATACCTACGTCGGTGCAGCTTAGAGGGGTTTCTGCGACCTCGTTATCTGAAGCAGCTAACCTATTTGCCGATTTTTTTTCTTCAAACTTCATTTCGGACAATCCTAATGATTTCATCTCCGAGGATGTTCTGTCAAACTTTGATACCTCCATCAATTTTGGAATGTTAAGCGTGACTGAACAGGATATTGCCAATGGCATTGCTCAGCTAAAGTTGTCAACTACAACTGACGCTGATGGTCTCTCAGCTGTCTTATTGAAAAATTGTTTGTCGCTGATAGCTCCTCTTACGCATATTTTCAGCAAGTCTCTGGCCTCCGGCACTTTTCTAGATGCTTGGAAACTTACTTTCATTACGCCTATCCTAAAGAGTGGCAATAAAAACGATATTGAGAATTATAGGCCTATTTCCAAACTAACCACTGTGTCTAAATTGTTTGAGTGTATAATTATGGACAAAATATACTTTGCGGTGAAACACGTACTCTGTCCCCAACAACATGGTTTCCTCCCGGGTAGATCTACCGTAACTAATTTAGCTGTATTTAACGAAGATTGTTTGGACTCCTTTCAAAAAGGATTTCAGGTTGACGCGGTCTATACAGATTTTTCAAAGGCTTTCGATAGGGTATCACATAGAATTCTTTTAGCAAAACTTGAAAGCTTGGGATTTCACTCTCAAGTACTAAAATGGATCTCATCCTATTTGCATAACAGACGCTGCGTCGTTCGTATCGATGGTACGACCTCTTTTTCTTTCGTAGCTTCATCTGGGGTTCCCCAGGGCAGTGTCCTCGGACCTTTACTGTTTATTCTTTTTATTAATGATATTTCATCATGCTTCTCTAAATGTAATTTTCTTCTCTATGCGGATGATTTGAAAATTTATTATGAGATCAAATGCATAGAAGATTCTCTTATTTTACAAAGCGAGCTTGACAAAGTATTCCAATGGTGTGAACGTTATAGCTTATTGTTAAATGCCACTATATCTCTTACACTAGAGTTCAGCGCATTACTCTCTTTCCGTACTGTTTTTCGAATGTTGCGCTAAATGAGGTATATGAATTGAAGGATTTGGGTGTTTATTTCGACCCTAAGCTGAGCTTTGGTACCCACATTACTTTCATTGTTTCCAAAGCTTATGCCATGCTTGCTTTTATTCGGAGTAATTGTACATCGTTTTCTGACCCTTATACTCTAAAACTATTATACTCAACTTTAGTGCGGTCAAGGTTTGAATATGCGGTATTTATCTGGAGGCCTTTTCAAGGTGTCTATGTTAATAGACTGGAGTCTGTCCAGAAAGCTTTTGTGCGTTTTGCATTACGGGGAATGAATTTTGTAGAGCCGATCCAGACCTACCCTTCCCGATGTTTGCTTATTAATCTCATGTCGTTAGAGTCGAGGCGTTCTCTACTTTCGATGTGCGTTGTCTACGATATCATTACCGGGTCAATTGATTGCTCATACCTTCTCGCGAAAATTCGTTTTAATGTACCCTCTCGTACTCTTCGCACTAACGAGATGTTTTTTGTTGGTATTGCTAGAACTGTTTATGCGACGATCGCTCCTTTCAGAAGGACACTTTCTCAATTAAATGACTTTTCTTCATCTTTTGGATTTGATTTTTGCTATACCAAGTTTACTTTTAAGAGTTTATTAACAAGGCACTTAACTTAACTTGTACTCATATCTCTATCGACATATTATGTAAGCATATCTTTACTTTCACAGTCTGTAAACTTCTTGTTTGTTGATCTTTAAAATTAAAATAAAATAAAATAAAAAAATAAGCTTGTAGCCAGGCGTCCGCAACCCACAGATCCTTTCACCAGTGATCCACGGCTCCTGGACTAGGACGAGATCTACCACACCTGAGGACAGGCGTAGTGGAAGCGCAGCTGAAGCTGCTTTGGAATGATGAAGGTTTATTTGGAGGACCCTCATCATAATTTATTCGCTCAGAAGCTGACTCTCGGACTACATCCTCCTGAGAGACAGGCTACCGTCCGAGCCATATGAGTCGTATCCGCCTCCATTTCATCTTCACTGGGGGGTTCACCCGCCTCCAGAGCCTCAAGATTTACTAGTGACTCAACATCAGCCTTGTAGATCCTAAGGCTTATGCTTTTGAAGCCATAGCTTACTTTATAGTCTTGCCTCGCTAGTGCACCGACGCTTGCACTGTCGAGCAGCAGGACGATCTGCATCGTGGCCTTCTCTGTCTTTTCGACATTAACCACTTTCCAATTAGGGGTTACTACATCCGGGTTGTATACCTGGGCGTCACTGGAACCCAGGCTCTGGCTCTCGGCCTCGAGGGAATATCCCGATCATCAACCGCCTTGAGCCGCGCACCCGGGTACACCTCCCCTATCAAACCAACGGCGGCCTTGTACAGTACCGCCGACCTGGCATCATCACAGGCAATAAGCTTGACATTCCCCTGGAACCACCCAGCATCTTTGAAAGATGGCAGTGGACCGGGGTTTTCTTTGATGACCTTAACGGCCACCATAGCGAGCGCGGCCTCGATCCACTTCCATTGCTGTTTGGGGATCCTGCCGTCTGCGCTGCTCTCATCTATGTTTATGAAAACAATGTGACATATCTGCCGACATATATACCAATATATTGGGAGATCAATGAAGTGCCTCCGTTTAAAAACAATGAAGAAGAAGAATTTTTACTATCTGTGGAACTAGTGAATCAGCTTTTATATCGTGTATATTTACAATTTCAACGCGTGCAAATTCCAGTGAGCATAGGATAATTGATAAATCGCAACTTAATCTGAGGATTTGTGTGGAAATTTTAATATAGGTAGAATATCAAATATTATATATTATAAATCCAATAAGTTTTTTTGTTAATAAAATACTCAGTCCCCTTCTTCTTTTTCGGCAAAAATACAAACACATTTTATTCGCACCTTCGGTGTTGTAGTACTGCAATACTAAAACCACACCTCGACGGCCGCTCGTAGTTTATTACTCATTAAAAAAATAATTTATAAGCAAATGAACATTTTTTGATTTTCAGATTCATTCAATTAAATAATAGTAAAAGTGCACAAATTCAAAATCGGTATAAAGTGGACCCTAAGTTGGATACTCTTCTTATATTCAAGGAAGACATCGGCAGGCCCTTTGCAATGGTTTCGTTGCCTGCAATCCCCGTGCTGACGTTAAATAAAATCATTTCCTCAAACCAATATCTTATGTTACCGAGACTGTCGTCTCAAATAGTCATGGAAGGTAAGTTTTATTTAATTTGCCATTTTATATATATACTAGCTAACCCGGCAAACTTCGTTCTGCCCAAAATAGATTTTATTATTAAGTTCATTTCAAAGACCTATTTTCCCTGAGAATTGAAAAGCCAAAATCACCTTGGTGGTTAGATGGGTATTTTAAGTAAGTAAGTAAGTAAGAGTATTGGTATAGTATATTTCCACAATGGTTTTCAGGTTCCCACCACCAACCCTTTCATGTATATATATACTCAGCCTTAAAAGTTTAGTACTTATGGTGCCACGCCCCCTTTTCCAATATTTTTTTTTCTTTGAATATTGTGTTGATATCTCCACACTGATTTCCATGTCTCAAACTTTTCTCCGTGAGAAGGGTTTCGATATCATCAATTTCCAGCTTCCTACCTTGAACTCTTTTATAGATAATCAACTTGAAAAATTACGATTGTATGGGAGGTACCACGCCCCCTTTTCTGATAACCCCCACTTTTTTTGCATGAGAATGGTTCTGATGTAATATAGCTCTATACCTAGTCCCTGTCATAAATCCTTTTAGAGATATTCAGCTTGAAAAATTAAGTTATATGGGAGGTACCACTCCCCCCTAATATTTTGCAATCGTTTTTACAATCTGACCTGCGCGTGGTAATAATGAACAAACCCTCCAAAGAAGTATTTGATTTGGTTCAGCCGTTTTCGAATTTTATCATTTCGATTAAACACCAAAGCATTTTTATATATATAGATATAGTTATACATATATTTATTTAATCAGAAAAATTGTTACATTTATTACACACCAGTTACAAAATTGGGAAACTAACAATTACTTTAACAAGTTATTAAGTAAGATTTTAAACCTTATTTTACAGTAGAAGAAGTCCAAAACTGAAGAATTAGGGAGCAAGTTAAACTCTAAATGAGCTCTGACAAGAGAAGCTTTAACAGCATAATTGGTCTTCGCCAGCCCCACAAAAAAAAGTGGCGTGATTCCTTAAACAGATATTAGGAATAAGAAAGCACATACATACGTTCGAGTAGAAAGGGGTAGTCCACCACCCCCGATATCAATTTTAAAATGAAAGTTAGAGATAAGAAAGTTCTGCTATAATTTAATGTCTTGAGATCTATAAGCATACATCTAGATTCATTAGGGGGAACTGGATGTTCAAAGTGAATGGGGCGCAGAGCATACATTATAAAGATTTTCTGAACTCTCTTCAAACGGCTGATGTGACGGACGCCTAATAAATTAATGTATACGGATCCGAAAAATCAGAACAGAAACGTCTGACAAATGCCATCATTGAGTACGACTTAGCTAAGGGTAATTGAGATGGCTTTGAAATGTGAAATGTTAATTAAATACTACCCCAAGTTCAGTGATTTTGGAAACAATGTTAAGTTGTGAGCCTCCAATATAATATGAGGTAGGGATAAGAGTACGGGACTTGGAATAGGGACCATGGGAGCATTTTTAAATATTTAAGGAAAGCATATTTTCAAGCACAACATTGTCTAGATCACTCTGAAGCTCAAACGAGTCAGAGAAACATATTATATTATTGAAAATCTTCATGTTATCAGCATACAACAGAATGTCGAGTAATTAAAACAACTAGTGATATCATTTATAAACATCACATAAAGAATCGGACCTAAAATAATTCCCTGAGGAACGCCTGAAGAGGCAATGAAGTAATACGATGACACCCGTCAACTACAACCGCACAAGATCTATTAGAGAGATACGATTTAATCCAATCTAAAAAAGTTGAATGGAAACCAAAACTTCAATAACAAAATACCATGATTAATTTTATCAAACTAGTTTGAAAAATCAGTATACACGGTGTCAACTTGGGGCCGGTTACTAAAGGCTTCAATGCAGTACATATTCGGAAAAAACTGCTAGATTAGAGGTGGTTGACCTTCCCGACCATGCTGATCTACAGATATGAAGCCATGCTGGTCTACAGATATGAGACGGTTTGTGAAAAAAATAATTTTATTTTTTTCTATGCATTCAAAGGGTTTTGAGACACTAGAAATTTTAAAAACTGGCGTGATAAAGGAGATTTTCCATGCATCTACGAAAACGTCTTGCTCAAGAGATTTATTGAAGAGTATCCATATCGGGTAGGCGAGAGCAAAACGGGTTTTAAAACAAACCATCAGCATCAGTCAGTGACGATATTTTGATTTGACAAATCCCAAATTCAATCCCAAGTTCAAGAGCTCCACTACTTAGTTCAGGGTCAGCCTCAAAGTTCGAAATGAAAAAATCTGTAAAGAGATTTGCAGCACCTGATGCCGAATCTACTTATGTATCCATGTAAAATACAGTACAGGGAATATTAGAGCACGATTTCTTTGACTCCACATAACGCCAAAAAGCTTTCGTACTCAGTTTAATATTGTCTTCAAATTTACTAATACAATTGAAGGGCTTAGAACCAAATGGATCTAAGTGACTCCGAAATTTATTTGAGATATTCAAGTTTAAAGTTTACTGCATTTTGAAAATACTATGTAAAATCTGAGTAGGGCGTTTATTGTATGGGAAATAGATGGCACTAAAATGTCCGAAATGACTCGGATCTTTTTGCCAACAAATAAACACCATATTTCACTATACAAATATGGGTATAACTCAATTTAAAAAAAATGTCACTTAGATCCTTTTGGTTTTGAGCCCTTCAATTGTGCTTAAAAGGTTTGCTCAACGATTTAAACTCGTTCGAATATTTTAAATACTATTCTTTGTAAAAAAAAGACCTTGATTTTTAAAAACTTGTTTCTCGAATTCTTAAGTTTTTCCAACTCCGTTGAGAACAAAGGAATTTTGTAAACCCTTTTTATACTTTGGGAATATATTTACTACAAATACAATTTAAATTATTGTTTAAAATATTGAAACAACCGGTAGCCTCAACCCCAGCAGATAGCGAATCTCAATCAATGGACTCAATTGCCGCATTAACAATATCAGCATCATAATTTTTGAAACAAAACTTGGAAAGTGTGTCCTCAACATACATATGTACGTATTAAACTCATATAATTTCAAATGAAGAACAAGCGGTACATGATGGAGACCAGGAATGGACAAAGGGTCTAAACATTCCTGGAGGCAAAATTTCATATTATCACCTAAAAAATTAGATCTAATATTCTATTAAGTAAGACTACTTTTAAAACTGTTGATCTGACTAAGGTCACATCTTGAAAAACCATCAATTACATAGATAGGCCTCAGCAA
This sequence comes from Sphenella marginata, assembly GCA_951509765.1. Taxonomy (NCBI): domain Eukaryota; kingdom Metazoa; phylum Arthropoda; class Insecta; order Diptera; family Tephritidae; genus Sphenella; species Sphenella marginata. Next base: position 45,592,506 of record OX608079.1, on the reverse strand, counting down.
ACACATTAGACGACTTTGGAAGAAGCCCCCGACTACTAACAAAAGTGGGCCATTCTTTCCTTTTTCCTTCCTTTTAAAAACAGCACTTAAGTCGCCATTAATGCCCGACCCAACAATTAAATGTTTCGGTAGTAATTACTCGTTTTATTTGCAATTACATTTTGTATTGTACTTATGCCCCCCGCAGTTTTGTAACAATTATAAAATGACATTTCCACTGCTCTTTATTGTAGCATATTATGTCATTAACTATTTTCTTATCGAATTTATTATTTTAAGATTATGTGTTTATTTTATGTACATTTTTATGAATTGAGGTAATATTGAATAAACATACAAACATACATACATAGTAAGCGTACATAATTTATTTTTTTTTTTAATTATTTGGGGTAGGTAGGTAGGTGGAATGGCTGCGACCCAGGTCGCCCAAGTAGCTTTTAGAAGCCGTTTTGGTGCCACAAAATACTCGTTTAAACCTACTTATGTAGTATGAATATCTGTTACAACCAACCGGAGTTGTTGATAAACTCGAGGATATGTGGAATCCCTATCTAGGATATACGATCCAAGTTCTCCAAGAAGGGGCTCCCAAAGGATTTCATTCGCCTTTCGGCATCCACACAGGTAAAGCTCAACGGTCTCTTTGGTATCGATGTCTTCCCAGCTACTACAGTAATCACGGTGCGGATTTCCCATCTTTTCCGCATGCGTGCCTATCGGCCAGTGACCTGTGAAGAGTGCTATGAGTTTGTGAGTGCTAACTCTTGACCTGCTTAGAAGACTCCTCGTCCTCTTTTCGCTATAGTCTGGCCAGGGGGATCTTGATATTGCGCAACTAGTGGTGTTTCTCCATCTCAGTTGTGCTTTGTTCCGGTAATACTTTTGGATGTTACCCTTGGCTACTGCTAAGGGTACCCCTATATCTATATTGACTGCTTCCTCATTTTCGTCCGATGAGCCACTGCGCGCGAGCTCATCGGCTTTCTCATTACCTTCGATACCTCTCTGGCCCGGAACCCAGGTGATGGATAGTTCAAGGTTAGTAAGTGCAGCCGAAATCGGCTTACATGCGTGCACCTCGTTCGAACTAGTGTGTGGTGCTGCTATTGCCTTTATTGCTGCTTGGCTGTCTGAAAAGATAGTGACTTTACCAGTTGTGTTCAGGTCATTGAGTGATCTGCCGGTCTGCAAGATCGCAAAAACCTCAGCTTGAAACACACTGAAATGCGATGGGAGTCTGAAAGATACGGCAATGTCCAGGGACTCCGAGAAGAATCGGATCCAAGGCCGCAGTAGGACAAGTGCGCAAGGCTCCGGTGGCACCAACACATGCCGCCCGCTGAACCTTTTGTAGGTTGATGAGGTTGTAGTTCTTCCGGAGAGCTTCCCACCATACTACACATCTAAGGGTCAGCACGGGCCGAACCACCGCCTCCTACAACCATAGCACCATCCTTGGTCTTAGACCCCATTTTTTACCAAACATTGATTTGCAGGCATAGAAAGCGACGCACTTCCGCCCCCGCTCCTCAACGCACGCCTTCCAATTTAACTTACAGTCTATTGTGAGCCCCAGATATTTAGTGTTAGCAGATAGGGATAGCTGCTGGCCATTTATGTAATTTTGGTAGTAAATATTGGTTGGTATAAACTCGTCAATATATGTACTCAATTATTTAAACATAGTTTTAGCCGCATACATATACTTGCCATAAAGGCGCAGCTGCCTATTGAGTTTTTTGATCAGCGAAAAAACTTAAAACTCGGAACTTAATTTTAATCCTTTAACGATAAAATAGAGCTCACAGAATAACGTTTACTGTCGATCAAAAAAATAAAACTCAAGGGTAAGTTTTATTTTCTATCAAAAAAATAAAAATCAAGAAATAGATTTTATGTTTGATCAAAAAAATAAAACTCAAAAAGTGATCATTACGCTTAATTAAAAAAAATAAAACTAGAGCCTAACGACTATTGTTGATTTTTATTGAAAAAAAAATGTCGTGTTCTATAATTAAACTTATAAGAGTTACGGTCTCTGATTCTTACTAGTACCTGTATTAGCAATAACATTGTTAGAAGCTCTTTCTTTGTTGTTTTGAAATTTATTATTATTTTTCTGGTTGTGTTTTTTCTTATTTTGCACAGTTTTCCATTCATTTAGGTTAGCAGCAACAACAACCATAAGCAAATTAGGCGAAAAAGATTGAGAAACAGCGGCGTTAAGATTTGGCTGCGCAGTTGAAACAGCAATAGCATCAAACTGCAACTTCATCGACGGTGGATGAGCAGCAGTACCAGCTGATATATTAGCATTAGCAGCGACGCGACGTCGAAAGAGCCATCAACGGTAGAAAATGTACCGGTCAACTCAATAACACAAACTGTTGACAGCTCTTCGCACACGAAACCGAGTCCAACACCCTAAAATTAAAAATTCTAGAAAAAGAAATCGAGTTGCTAAAGCTTCGACTAAGCGCAAACAAAAGCGTAGACGCTATGGCTACTCCGATACGTGGCTCTGCACCGGAGATACCGCTCCGGACACTTAACCCTCTAGTGGATGAATTTTTGTTTGGTCTCAAAAAATTTATCTAGACTACTTTCATGTATTTGAACCCGAAAATATCGATACTTTTTGATTTCGACCTTTCCGTTTCCTGAACTGAGCAAAAAGGTCAAGTCCGCCTTGAGGCGGACCCATGCAGTAACGCTAAAATATTTATTGGCAAAAGGACTGCAATATATTCCGTATTTAAAACACTTTTATAGATTAATTTGGCAAATTAAATTTATTTATTAGTGTGGAATTCGATAAAACATTGTTTTGTTGTAGAGTTACATAAATTTACTTCACAAAGCCGCTGAATCATAGGAATAGACCCAAAACGTTCGTTGAAATGTTGAATAAGAGGTCTTGCTTTATACAATGGGTCATATCCAGGTTGTCTTTTTTTTAGCACGTAATGAATTGTCGTTAAAGTGAAGTTTTGAACGAAGCTCCTCAAACCGATTACAAGTCATTGCTAAACGTACAGGCTCCAAAGAATATTGTCCCCAATATGCGCGAGAATTGGGATACCGGAAGACTGACATGAAAAACAATATTCCTAAGAATTTCCGAAGTTCCACTTCGTTGGTTTTGAACTTTGTAGATATATCATTTTGGGCCGCGTAAAGATTCATTTGAATAGCTACAGTCTTGATAAAGAATCTACATACATATATTGAGGAATATGAATAGAAATTGCATTTGCATATGTACCTTTAAAAAATCGTCTGGGACAAAGTACTGGAAACAATCATATGGTGTTGAAGGTGTGTTTTCTTCCATAAAATTATGTCTTTAGGAATACCACTAAACATACTTCCTGATGGATGATTGGGGCCATCTTCCTCATATTCCAGTTCTATATTATTTTGAGTGCGACCATTACGGCTGGAAGGTACCGGAGAAGCCGCAGCGTTTGCGGCATCAGAATTGGACTCCTTTGCAGACAATGGCTCATAATCGCTAATATTGAAGCTTACGTCAATTGCATCTCTCAAAGTTTTGGAGGAATTCAGCATTTCGTCAATCACGGGGTCCTCTGGTAGATCAAAATTAAAATCTTCATTAGGATCTTCATCGACCTCGCACTCGTCCTCGGAAGAGTCATTATCAGACGGTAATTGTTCAAATAGGTTTTTTTTGTTGTGATAGGTTTTTTTTGATGGATCGGAACATCTGTAATAGTAAAATACAAATTAGTTAGAGGAATCGCGAATTAGTATGTTGTGCCTTTACAGTAAAAAGCAAGAATATAAATACACGTATCTGCATGACTCCGCCTCAAGGCGGGGTTGCTTTCATTGCCTTACTTACCTCTCTACTGTAACTTTTTCCACAAAAAATGCTTAGAATATCTAAAGAACACTGTTTAAAATAGTATTATATTTTTTCTTTCACCCTAGACGACCGTAAACTATTTAAATTTTGTTTTTTAAAACTCACAAAAAGCGCAAATACATAATTAAAATCACGCAAATTGCACCATTTACAACTTCAAACTGACATATACTAAATCAATCAATTGAATTGCAAAATAAACTGCACATAAATGAGGGCTTAGATATTCTGAACAGTTCTGCTTACAATTTATTTTAAAAGTCCCAAAAATTTTATATTAATGAAACGACTTTGTATAACCCGCCTACAGGCGGTATTATGTACTAGATGGTTAAAGAATTATTAGGAGAATACATTATTAGGAGAATCAGCCTTAAATGTAAAGGACGAGACCCTGGGCACCATACTAAGTTTAAAGTTAAAAGGAGCTGCTCCGACTTGGTACAACGCCAACATGATGTTTACAAAACCAGTAAAAGAAGTTATCGGTGAGATGTCAGCCACGAAGATAGAAATTCGGTTAAAAAATTGTTTGAAAGCAATTATCAGTTTGCTAGCAGGACCATTGAAACCGCCGTGGGAAAAGAGGTCCGATTAGTCGTAGCAAGCAACAAACCGTTCAGAATTGCAGAAAAGATGATATGAGTATTTAAAGAAAGGGCATATACGTTCCAGCGAGTCAGAGTTTGTTTTACCAATCGTATTGGTAAAAAAAGGCAGGAGAACTTAAGCGGCAAATACATTACACGAACTTTTTCGCGAACATTCCCGTTATGTCATGTTTGTGCGAACTTTTCTCTTGTGTATGGTGGTGTTTGCCAGTTCGCGCAAAAGTTCGCCAAAAATCAAAATATTTTAATTTTTGGCGAACTTTTGCGCGAACTGTTCGTGTGTGTATGGCGAAATAGCTCATAATCGTAGTAGTTTCTGAACGGAACAGACGTGCGCGGAAAAGTAAAATGGACAATAAAAAATTTCTGAGTGAATTTATTGAAATGTATAAATCTTTGGCATCATTGTGGCAGGTAAAAAGCAAAAATTATTGTAATAGAATTAAAAAGAATAATGATTATGCGACTTTAATCGAAAAATTAAAAGAAGTAGATCCTGATGCCACAAAGGATACATTCCATTCTTTGCACCAAATTCTTTTTTTGCGATTTTCTTTCTTTTTTTACGCTTAATTGCCACTGCGAGCAATATTATTATTATATTATATTATTCAAACGTCGAACGAAAAGCCGTTCACTAAATTGGATTTAAAGAACGGATTCTTCCATGGGTTTGTTGAAAAATAATCAGTCAAATTTACTTATTTTACAACGCCGTAGTAGGATGTCGTTTGGTCTAAGAAATGTACCGGCGACTTTTCAAAAATTCATTAACAAAATTTTTGCGCATTTGATACTCGAGGGAGAAGTTATCGTGTACCTTGATGATATTATAATAGCCACGGAGAATATGGACCAACATTTGGACATATTAAGAAAAGTTTTCAAGTGTTTGGTAGAAAATAAGCTAGAACTACGTCTAGACAAATGCGAGTTTATACGGTATGAGATATCATATCTAGGATACCTAATTACAGGCGAAGGTATAAGAGCCGACAAGAAAGGGCTAAACGCTGTAGAAAATTTTTCGGTACCAACCAAAGCACAACAAGTGCAAAGTTTCCTAGGTATTTGCTCATATTTCCGTAGGTTCTTAAAATACTTCTCAGTAATAGCTAAGCCACTTTACGATTTACCAAAAAAAGATGAAAACTTGCGAAACATTGAAGGGAAAAGTGCTAGACTCACCAATTTTAGAAATTTATGATCCCAACGATCAAACAGAACTCTATTGCGATGCAAGCGCAGCAGGTTTCGGAGCAATAACTAATGCTCCAAAAGAAGAAAGAGTTGGGGTGCAATGAAGCCATACGCAATAACGCCATATGGCTTTATTTCTCAAACCAAATGGAAATAAGGCCATATGGCGATATTTCCAATTCGGTTAAATCGCAAAGCGAAATAAAGACATACCGAAAATTCTCTCAAATAAGTAATAAAGCCATAATATGGAATTACGGAGGTAAAACTTAAAATAAATGGCAAGCAAGGCGGTATCGCGCCGGGCCGCAACGCGCGGCCACAACGCTCGGTCGCAACGCGGGCTGGCCCGCGAACGCGTATATGTTATGGACGACATACTTTGAAAGGCAGAACTTGATTCCTATACATTGTTGTGAGTAATATTTTATACTATCTCAAAAAACTGTGTTTTGGAAAAGACGCCAATTTGGTGGCGCGAACTAACGTCAGTGGAACTATAGTCAGTGACGTTAATTCGCACCCAAAAACCGAATTAATGTCAGTGACATTAAGACGCATGACCAAAAACGAATTAAAGTCAGTGCCGTTAGTTCGTATAATATTTTGACTTTAGTTCGCTTTGGACATGCGAATTAATGTCATTGAGGCATTTGGGTTTTAGATTCGACGAAGTAGCGCGGCAGGCGAAAATTTGACTTAGGTCAGATCCACAATTCGGGGCGTGATCCATGGTATTTATGTGCAGAACTCCTTTCCGCATTGGCGGCCTTCGGCCGCGCTTCAAAAAATAACCCTGGGCTACGCCATTCCAACTCCGGGTGTGTGCCATAGCCGTGGCTACCGCCACCGTGATGACCTTCCGCGTGCCACGTTTCCCACTTTTTCACTTTTTTGGCTCAGCCTAATGGGCCATTACAACAACCACATGAAAATGACAGAAAATTGTGAACTTTAACTGCAAATAACTTTTGAACGGTTGAAAAAAATCTAATTTCAGATTCTACGTGGGGTGCCGAGCGCTAATACACAACCAAAAATGTTGAGATATGTATCAGGAGACGCGCTTTGGTCCCAGGAGCATGAATATAGCTCCGCTGAGCCAATATTTTTAGTAGTTTGCGAGATATTTGCAGTTAAAGTTCAGAATTTTCTGTCATTTTCATGTGGTTGTTGTAATCACATTACCCTGTGAGAAAAGAGCGGCACGCGGAAGGAGATCACCGTGGCGGTAGCCACGGCTATGGCAACCACCCGGAGTTGGAATGGTGTAGCCCTGGGTTATTTTTTGAAGCGCGGCCCAAGGCCGCCTACGCGTAAAGCTGTTCTGCACATAAAAAACAGGGTTCACACCCCGAATTGGGGATCTGACCTAAGTCAATCCCATATTCATTTTTTAAATCCAAGATTCATGATATCGCGCCGCCCATGTTTTGAAAATGGAAATAAGGCCATACTGGCTTTATTTCCATTAGCAATTGGAAATAGGGCCATATGGCTTTATTGCGTATGGCTTCATTGCACCCCACCGAAGAAAGATAATAAACTGCATCCGATCTTCTATTTTTTTAAGAGAACAACAGGCGTGGATGCCTGTTTCGAGTTTATTTGCAAGGCATAAAGTTTGAACTCTTCACTGACTGCAATTCGTTAACATTGACACTCAAAAAAGGAAATAAACCCTAGAACAGCGAGGTGGGCCCTAGAGTTGCAGAATGCCGACTACGAGTTAGAACACAGAGAGGTCAAAAGAATGCAGCATGTAGACGCATTAGGCAGGACGAATAGCATCCTAGTAATACACACGAATACCTTTGAAGAAAATCTTATAATATGCCAAAATAAAGACCAACGTAATATGCCAAAATAAAGGGCAACGGGGTAGTTTTCAAAAAAAAAAAAGACGGAAACTTGTTAATCCATGTGTCTGAGTCCATTGAAAAACAGCATGTTTTATATAGATACCAAGATGAAATGGGTTATTTAGGAATAGAAAAAATAGTAGAGACAGTTGGCAGAAGCTATGGTTTCCTAAAATTAGGAAAAAAGCGGCTGCTCACATAGAAAATTGTCTGAAGTGTCATAGCATTCTCACATAAGTGTCGTAAGAAGGAAGGGTTTCTACACATGATTCCCAAGGGGGGCTAAACTTTTTGACATGATACATGTCGACCATTTTCGACCTCAAAAAAGGCAATCGCTGCCTTAAGAGATTATTTCCCAGCATATAGCAGTCCTAAAACGCTAGTCTCAGATCGGGGCAAGGAGTTTGAAGATTTTTCGAAAATCAATGAAGTAGCTCACATAAAAGTAGCGACTTGCTCTCCCTAAGCTAACGGTCAAGTTGAAATTGTGAATAAGACTCTAGGCCCGATGATAGCTTCCGGCAGGGACATAGGTTGGGATAAAGTGCTAGAATCGGCAGAACAGTCAATGAATAACATGGTATTTAAAGCCACTAATTAACGTCTTAACATACTGTTGTTTGGAATAGTACAAAGAGGTAAAGCCGCAGTTACTTCGAGAGAAAATATGGAAGAAATAACAAAAGTGCCGGAAGTAAGGGATTTGGAAAGCATCAGAAGTAAAGCGGAAGCAGCTCAGAGGAGGTATAAACCGTGTGAATTCAGCATAGGAGAATATGTGGTGATCTCAATTCCAATTTAATTTTATTCAGTCTATGATTTTAAAAAACCTTACATACTCGCAATACAAATCTTACAAACTAGAAATACAAATCCAAATCTTAAGCATAGGTAAAATACAATCGTCTGCAGTTTAATATAATAGGAAGAAAGCTTAGAACCAAAACATGATCTCGGAATTGCGAAGTCCAGGTCAAGACTATAAAAAGTTTTATGAAATTCCATGAGAGCCCTCGAGATGGGATCAAAATTATGGTAATTAGCTCGATTTAACTTGACAATAAATGGATATTGCGCCCGGAGGGTTCTGCGCGGGACATTAAAACTTATTTTTGCTAGAAGTTCCCGACAGTTAACCACACCAGAGATAAGCTCATATACAAACATCAGAGATGTAATACAACGCCTGGACGCCAGAGACTTCATTCTTATGAGGGCACAACGGGCACTAATGTATCAGTAATGGATCACTGAATCGAAGCGGTTGAACAGCAAATCTACTAAAACTCCTTTGTACTCTTTCAATTCCCTGAGAATGAACAGAATAAATCGAGCGCACTAAACTATCATATAAAGTTTTCCTAGTGTATGGATCTTTGAAATCGTTGGCATATCGCCGCAAAAAAGCCAAGTTACCACAAGCTTTCGATAAAATGAAACTTATGTGATTCGAAAATTTAAAGCCTGAGTCAAACATTACTCCAAGATCAACAAACTCACTAACAGTAGAAAGGTTATCATCAAAAAGTTTATTAGTAGACAAATGCATGTTTGAAGTTTTCGAAAGCTTCATATGGAAGCATTTTTTAATGTTAAGCTAAGTTATTAAGATTGGCCTGTAGCAGGACATCTGAGCAGCTAGCAATGGTCCTGAAAATATTTAAGTCATCTGCAGAGATCACATCTACTTGTTGGCCAGCCTTAAATGACGAAACACAAAATTGGGAAAAAGTAGCGAGGTTTGTAACCGTGGATCGACCGCTAAGAAAACCATGTTGACACTCATATACGGAGCCTTTTATTACAAACAGTAACTTCTCTTTGACTACTTTCTCAAACAATTTCGAGCAATTAGAAAGTTTCGAAATCGGTCTATAATAACCTACATTATTCTTGTTGCCCGATTTAAATGTCGGAGTTATAGAGGCTATTTTCCATCGGTCAATGAAATTACCACTCGCTAGTGAGAAATTAAATATATAACACAAAGGTTTGCCGAAAGACATACTGCATTTCTTCAATATAAAAGACGAGAAACCATCAGGGTCGCATTTTAATGAGGTTTTGTGGGCAGATATACCATTGATTACGTCAGTTTCCGAGATTGACAAAGATCCAAATGAGAACGTATTCACCACATCGCCACTGAAACTACCAACCATATTGCTTGAAACAAAACTTGATGTGAAAAAATCAGCAAACAGAAAAATAGAATCTTGAAGGCAATGGGAAGATACTTCGCAATAAGTCATACAAACCGGTATATTAGAACAACCCTTCTTAGAACGAATATATTTTCAGAAAGCTTTAGGGTTTTCCTTCAGCTCATATTCGTACCTAGAAATATATCGTCTCTTATACGGCTTGACCGATTCTCATGAAATTTTGTGAGCATATTGAGTAGGTCTGAGAATCGACCAACATCTATTTTAAATTATTCCGGGAAGTGGACCAAGGACCGAAATATTCCAAACTTTTTTGTTTATGACGCGATTTTCTTCAAATTTGGTACGCCAACAATATCGACTACGCTGCTTGGAAGCTGCTGTTCGCGCCAATTGAGCGCCCGTTCAAGCTTGCCTACTCTCTCATTTAATTTGCTGTTTTCCTCTTTGAGCTGCATGACAGTTGATATGAAATCAGAGTTCAATTTCTTTAAACTCAGAATTTCGTCATACAGAAGCTGCAGAGTTATCCCTCTTGTGTTTATTTGTGTACTGCAAATTTGCTCTTGCTGATGTTGTTGGACTGGTGCCGTTTTGTTTGCGTTGGTGTTGTTTTGACCATTACTCAGCTTATTTGCAATTTTTTATGTATTTCTTTGTGAATTGTTGTTATTGTTATTAGTACTTGCGTTTTGTGCTTGATGTTTTTGGTTGCTGCTGCTGGCCTGCTTTTGTTTATAATGAGCCGCTGTTGATGCTTTTGTTGCTGCTTGTGAAGCTATCCTCGATATGGATGCATCATCCGTTGTAACTCCAGAAACAATAGATGGAAACGGCTGCTGATGCAATGATTTACGGCGTGATACACTGCATAGCTCACAACGATGCTTTATGTCATTCGCCTTCATATACTCGAGATCAGCGACAGTAATATTGGCGCAAGAGGCATGGAAAAAGCTTCCACATTCTGCACAAGCCACTTTAGCAGACACATCTGTGCGCTCAACTTTTTCATTGCACTTAGGACAAGACATTTTACTATCGTTGTTTAAATAGAACGTATCAACAAATGCGCACCCCACGACACAACGAAAACACGTCCGTTCACAACGAAATTTGACTTTGTTTTTTGAGATGGGCATCCAAAAAATTTATTTGTTTATACCAAAGACGTTAAAACCAGAAACATTGTATGTATGTATACCCTAAAGCACTGCAATAAAAGGAATGTTAAAAATTAATTGAAAAATATTTGAAAATGTATTTCTAGGGAAGTCACGGGTCAGGCAAAACAACGTCTGCCGGGTCTGCTAGTATTAGTATGTATATAAATGTGAAAGTAACAATGTATGTTATGTTTTCACGCCAAAACTAATGCACGTAGCAGTATGAAACTTTCTACACATACATATTCTCTGTGATCTGGAAGGATTCACAGATATGACATATTTTCGAACAATTAATCGATAACAGAGTTATCGGCGAAAATAAGGTTGCCCTAAAACCTCAAAATTTCCCTACAACATGAGTATCAACAGAAACAGGAACTCCCCATTTTTCATTTCAACTTCGATATGATTCCATAAATGGATCGATAACTTAATTACAAGCCAAAATATCCAAAAATCTTAAATTTCCCTACAATACGGGTATCAAATGAAAGGAGAGGTCCAAAGGATTCTTTTATACTTCGATATATTTCGATAAACTTATCGATATCTTAGTTATCGGGCAAAATATGATTGCCCAAAAACCTTTAAATTATCCTACAATATGGGTATCAAACGAAAGGGGCAGCTTTCATTCTAACTTTTAGATATTTTGATATACATATTTATCGTTAAATAAGTTATCGGTAAAAATGGTGTTCCAATAAAGCATTAAAACTTTTGCTTACTTATTTTTAAATTTCAGCTAAATCAAAAATCATTTGCATAGGTACATTGCCGTCCTATGTGGGTATCACCATATCTAAATATAAGTATATATAAAAATGAAATCTATATATTATATTCGATTTTTGTGGAAAAATTGATATTTGGAGAAAAAATTACAAAGTTAATCACAGCGATGGATGGGATTACATGTTTCAAAGTGTCCCCACTTATCATCAGATCCCTTTTCGGACACGGATATAAACCCGTGTCTGCACCAACGCCGCTGTTAGAAATCTAACAACTCAGCTATGATGCCCTGTGACGTCACGATGCATTCATCCCCACTTCAATTTTTCCTTTGGTTTTGTTGTTTTAGTCTTGCCAACAGTATACACACATTGCTTAGACTATCAGTCTGTATGTCAATGCGTGTGTTGGGCTTGTTTGTTTGTACATTGTTATTGCACTTAACCCGTGCTCTGGTTTAGTGTATTTTGTTTTTGGTTTTTACGGTCTTTCTATTTACATATATTTGTAACATTTGCAAGCTCGAGACCCAGTGAACAATAATAATTGGTTTTAATTATTATATTCGATTTTTGTGGAAAAATTGATATTTGGAGAAAAAATTACAAAGTTAATCACAGCGATGGATGGGATTACATGTTTCAAAGTGTCCCCACTTATCATCAGATCCCTTTTCGGACACGGATATGAACCCGTGTCTGCACCAACGCCGCTGTTAGAAATCTAACAACTCAGCTATGATGCCCTGTGACGTCACGATGCATTCATCTGAATCTGAATTATCCGTGTCCGAAAAGGGATCTGATGATAAGTGGGGACACTTTGAAACATGTAATCCCATCCATCGCTGTGATTAACTTTGTAATTTTTTTTCCAAATATCAATTTTTCCACAAAAATCGAATATAATAATTAAAACCAATTATTATTGTTCACTGGGTCTCGAGCTTGCAAATGTTACAAATATATGAAATCTATATATATAAAAATGAAATGGTGTTCAGTTGTAACGCTAAAACTCGAAAACGGCTGAACCAAATTTTATACATCCTTTCCGGAGTTTTTTGTTATTACCACGAGCAGGTCATGTATTAAAATCAAAACAAAATATTAAAATCAAAACAAATCTTATTAATTTGGCTGTTATTCTTATTAATTTGGCTGTTATTCCACCATATATTTATATCTCATATCGTAATTTTTGCTGTGTTTGTTGCTATGTATGTTTATTTTTCGATGATGTAGCGTCATATCGTAATTTTAGTTGTGGTCCTTGCTACACACTAGGGGACATTTTCGTTGTTTCTTGCTATGTATGTTTATTTTTCGGTGATGTAGCGTCAAGTCGTAATCTTGGTTGTGGCCCTTTCTATTTTTTTTTTTGTTTATTTATCGTTGACAGAGAGTGCTGCAAACGAAAAATTCTCACCACCAGATGGCTTTGTTGGTCTTGAATTGGTACAAAGTTAATTGAACGAAAAATTCTTTATTTCAAAGCTTTTCAGGGTAAAATATGCGAATTTTTTTGGAATTTTCCATTGTCAATTGAAGTTTTGCTTTGGTGTTACTCTTCGTGTTGCAATTCTTTGGAGAACAGAATAGATAACAGGCATAATTATATTTCGATATATTTATCGATAACAGAGTTGCGTAAACTTTGGAATATTCGCACAAAATTGGTATCAAACGAAAGTGGAAGAACACCGCTTTCATTTGGACGTTGGTTCACTTCGATATATTTATCGATAATAGAGTTATCGGTCAAAATTTTTTTTCGGGTAAACTTAGGAATATTCGCGCGAAATTCGTATAAAAAGAAAGGGGAAGGCCACAGGTTTCATTTGGACTTTGCTTAATTTATGGAAACATCTATTTTGACAACGGCTGGACCTAATACACATTAGGGCGGGTCGATTCATTAACCGATATCGCGCCATCGATTTTTCGATAGGTTTTGGGCTCAGGAAAAAAAAGTTCCACTACGCATACCCCAAAAAATAATTTTCGAGCCTGCGAAATTTCATTTTTTTGAATTTTCTTCGACTTGGATTTTTAAGGTTTTCTTCATGACCTACTAAACAAACTTTCATTTGGTTTGCAAATTTCCATGTAAACCCTTTCCGACCCAAAAATGTCCGCTAAAAACGTTGGCGATAACAGTTTTTTGAAAAAAACAATATTTTTTGGGTTTTGGGGAGTGTTTTGGTCAAAAAATCTATTCTTTCGCTATTTTTTTTTTAAGGGTTTCTTCAGCATACATGCAAACACTTTTTCGATGAAAACGAATTTGTCTCACATATCCTGTCCCACTCAAAATTATGCGCTAAAAACGTTGGTGATAACAGTTTTTTGAAAAAAAAATTTGTTTTCGGTTTTGGAACATATTTTGGTTGAAACATCTACTTTTTCAATTTTTTTCATTTTCAAGGCTCCGAATCATTTTTTATGTATTTTTTTCGGTGTCAATTAGCGTAGTCCCATTTGAATTCATGTGCTAAAGACGATGGTAAATTCAGTTAAAAAAAAAATTATTTAATGGAGTTTTAGATGAATTTTGGTCGAAAAAACCATTTTTTTAGATTTTTCATTGACAAAACTCTATTTTAGTATTCATTTGGCGATATAATGAAAAAATCACTGAAATTTCTTTGTTTTCTCTTCCTGGTGCGATTTCATATGTATTAGTGATCGATATTAGTGACCGATATTCAGACATCAATGTCGATCATTGACAAATGCAAAACCAAGTAAGTAGTTGGGAAAATAACTGACGCTAGGTTTTGCATTTATCACGCCTTAAGACGCCTTACTTGGTTTTGTGGTGTCACGGGAGATTTAACAAACTTACGTATATAGTTATGTATTAATACTAGTGCTGTGCGATTAATTGATTAATCAAAATTTTGAGTAATCATAATATCGATTACTCAATTAATCGATTAATTATGATTTTCGTTTAATCAAAAAGGGTCTTTACTTGATTAATCAAGATTTTGATTAATTAAAAAGAAAATTAATTGAATTATCGCCTTTTTGATTAATCGTTTTTTGAATAAAATGATTAATCATATATTAAAACGGAAGTTCCTTGATACTTCAACCATTTATTGCATCTTCGACATTTTGCCCATTCACGATCGGCAAATACCTCAAAATTTTCTTAAATTTTTTTTATTTTTAATAATTTGAAGCATATTTGGTTTTTAATTTTTTTTTCTTTTCAACTATTACATGGCAAATTCGAAATTATGATTACTCAAAATTTTGATTAATCAATTAATCGCACAGCACTAGTATTAATACATAACTATATACGTAAGTTTGTTAAATCTCCCGTGACACCACAAAACCAAGTAAGGCGTCTTAAGGCGTGATAAATGCAAAACCTAGCCTCAGTTATTTTCCCAACTACTTACTTGGTTTTGCATTTGTCAATGATCGACATTGATGACTGAATATCGGTCACTAATATCGATCACTAATACATATGAAATCGCACCAGGAAGAGAAAACAAAGAAATTTCAGTGATTTTTTCATTATATCGCCAAATGAATACTAAAATAGAGTTTTGTCAATGAAAAATCTAAAAAAATTCATCTAAAACTCCATTAAATAATTTTTTTTTTTAACTGAATTTACCATCGTCTTTAGCACATGAATTCACATGGGACTACGCTAATTGACACCGAAAAAAATACATAAAAAATGATTTGGAGCCTTGAAAATGAAAAAAATTGAAAATGTAGATGTTTTTTCAAAAAACTGTTATCACCAACGTTTTTAGCGCATAATTTTGAGTGGGACAGGATATGTGAGACAAATTCGTTTTCATCGAAAAAGTGTTTGCATGTATGCTGAAGAAACCCTTAAAAAAAAAATAGCGAAAGAATAGATTTTTTGACCAAAACACTCCCCAAAACCCAAAAAATATTGTTTTTTTCAAAAAACTGTTATCGCCAACGTTTTTAGCGGACATTTTTGGGTCGCAAAGGGTTTACATGGAAATTTGCAAACCAAATGAAAGTTTGTTTAGTAGGTCATGAAGAAAACCTTAAAAATCCAAGTCGAAGAAAATTCAAAAAAATGAAATTTCGCAGGCTCGAAAATTATTTTTTGGGGTATGCGTAGTGGAACTTTTTTTTCCTGAGCCCAAAACCTATCGAAAAATCGATGGCGCGATATCGGTTAACTTTCGTCCATACAAATCAACCCAGCCTAATACACATAACTAAATTTAGAAGGTAGATTTTGTATCCGCTCGAGATGGTTATACGCTAAAAATATAAAGGCATTTGGAAAGGTTTTGGAGATGTCCCTAAAAATGTTGACCAGGGTAACCTTATAAAGTGTTCTTTCAATATCAGCCCGTTTTCGAGATATTGGTCAAAATTTCAACCAGGAGGGGCCCTCGATGGTATTGGTATGCTATGGGTATCAAATGAAAGGTGTTGACAAATGATTTAACATGTTTTAGCTATTTTCCCGTATAAAACGAAGGTTTTTAGATATTAACCAAAACGTGGACCAAAATTGGAGCTAGAAGGTTTTTGTGAAAAAATGGGTCTAAAATGAAAGGTTTTGATGAGAGTTTTAAAATGAAGTCATTTTAAGTATTTTTGGGATTAGGATTGAGAAAGGGATAGGTATATGGATGACAATTAAAAAGCAATATGAAAAGACAAAAGCATATGAAGAGGATGGACGGAGAGAAGGATGTGGAGCTGAAGTTAGGAGGGCGACTCACATATTTTAAATGCAAACAAGTTAATGTTTGGGCAGGACAACGTCTGCCGGGTCTGCTAGTCTTATAAATAACAATGAATGTGTGTCTGTGTGTCTGAGTGGCTGTGTTTCTGTGTGGCTTATAGGCGTCCAAAGTACTTAATCGATTTTTATGAAAATTTCACAGTATATTCTTGGGATCCTTGGTTAAAGCACAGGCTATATTAATTTTTGGAAAAGTGGGCGGTGCCACGCCCCCGCGCAATATAAAATTTAAATCTACATAACTATGAACATGTTGGGTCTATATTAAAGGTGTTTGGATATGTGTGTCCTTTAGTCCAGATTTATATAATTTCTGAAAAGCGGGTGGTGCCACGCCCATAATTTTATACCCAGCGTACCTACTAGTACTAGTACAAGGATATTATAATTTTGTCCACTACTTAACGGCGCAAAATAATCGAGTTAGATATAGAGTTCCAGGTATGAAAGTTCTTAGGTTGAAAAGAGGAATTGATTAACTTGAGTAAAAATTGAGATATTTGCATGTAATTTGGTGTATTGGTTACTTTCTGGCCAAGGTAGGTTGCTATTGAAAATGGATGAAATCGGATGATAACCGCGCTTCCTTTTTCGATATCGCAAATTTCGAAAATCACATAAATTAACATAACTTGAGTAAAGATTGAGATATTCGCATGAAATTTGGAATACTTTCTGGCCAATCCAGGTTGGTGTTTAAAATGGGCGAAATCGGATGATAACCTTTTTTGATATAGAAAATTTCAAAAATCACATAAAAAAACATAACTTGACTAAAAATTCAGATATTTCCATGAAATTTGCTATACAGGTTACTGTCTGGCCAAGGTAGGTTGCTGCTGAAAATGGGCGGAAGCGGATGATAACCACGCCCCCTTATAAAAGAATTGAAAATTTCTTCAGATAATTGTTTCCATGCATTCTAGGGCCTATATCATTGCCAAGTCATGGTATTTGTATCTCGTTCTGAAAACTAACGCTGGGTATTTAATGTTCGGTTCACCCGAACTTAGACTTCCTTACTTGTTTGTGTTTTGTTTGTTTGTTTATGGTCGATCTCTTTTAAACTTTCCAGATTGGTTCAGAATATTGTTGTTTTCTATATTAAGTTTTGGAAAAGTGGGCGGTGCCAAGCTCCCAGGCTGTATAAAATTTAAATCTGCATAACTATGAACATATTATGTCTAAATGAAAGATTTTTGGATATGTGTGTTCTTTAGTCAAGATTTATATAATTTGGGTGCCACGCCCACATTTTTTGTGTTTTATTTGTACTTCAATAATGTCCAAAGTTTATGTACGATTTAGGCTATATTCAATTTTGGAAAAGTGGGCGGTGCCACGCTCCCAGACTATTTAAAATTTAAATCTACATAACTATGAACATATTGGGGTTAATTTAAAGATGTTTGGATATGTGTGTCCTTTAGTCAAGATGTATATAATTTGGGAAAAGTGGGCGGTTCCACGCTCAAATTTTTTGTGTTTTGTTTGTACTTCAATAATAGCCAAAGTTTATGGTCGATCTCTTTTAAACTCTCCATGATTATTGTGTACGATTTGGGCTATATTAATTTTTGGAAAAGTGGGCGGTGCTACGCCCCCAGGCTATAGGAGATGGGCATCCAAAAAATTTATTTGTTTATACCAAAGACGTTAAAACCAGAAACATTAAATGTATATCCTAAAGCACTGCAATAAAAGGAATGTTAAAAATTAATTGAAAAATATTTGAAAATGTATTTCTAGGGAAGTCACGAGTCAGGTAGAACAACGTCTGCAGGGTCTGCTAGTCTTATAAATAAAAATGAATGTTTGTCTGTGTGTCCTTTATAGGCGTCCAAAGTACTCAATCCATTTTTATGAAAATTTCACAGTATATTCTTGGGATCATTGGTTAAAGCATAGGCTATATTAATTTTGGGAAAAGTGGGCGGTGCCACGCCCCCTTTATATAAAATTTCAATTCTTCATAACTCTGAACATATTTGGTCTAAATTAATAATTTTTATATGTGTGTCCTTTGGTTAAGATTTATGTAATTTTGGAAAAATGGGCGGACATTTTTTGTGTTTTCTTTGTACTTCAATAATGTCCAAAGTTTATGGTCGATCTTTTTTAGACTTTCCAGATTGGTTCAGAAGATTGTTGTGTACGATTTAGGCTATATTCAATTTTGGAAAAGTGGGCGGTGCCACGCTCCCAGACTACACATGAAGGGCTCAGAACCAAAAGGATCTAAGTGACTCCGAAATTGTTTTGAGATATTCAAGTTTAAAGTTCACTGCCTTTTGAAAATTCTAAGTAAAATCTGGGTAGGGCGTTTATTGTATGGGAAATAGATGGCACTACAATGTCCGAAATGACTCGGATCTCTTTGCCAACAAATAAACACAATATTTCACTATACAAATATGGGTATAACTCAATTTCAAAAAAAATGTCACTTAGATCCTTTTGGTTCTGAGCCCTTCATATATAAAATTTAAATTTACATAACTATGAACATATTGGCATTAAATTAAAGATGTTTGGATATGTGTGTCCTTTAGTCAAGATTTATATAATTTGGAAAAAGTGGGCGGTTCCACGCCCAAATTTTTTGTGTTTTGTTTGTACTTCAATAATGTCCAAAGCTTATGGTCGATCTTTTTTAGACTTTCCAGATTGGTTCAGAAGATTGTTGTGTACGATTTAGGCTATATTAATTTTGGAAAAGTGGGCGGTGCCACGCCCCCAGGCTATATAAAATTTAACTCTACATAACTATGAACATATTATGTCTAAATTGAAGATTTTTGGATATATGTGTTCCTTAGTCAAGATTTATATAATTTGGGAGAAATGGGCGGTGCCACGCCCACAACTTTTGTATTTTGTTTGTACTTCAATAATGTCCAAAGTTTATGGTCGATCTCTTTTAAACTTTCCAGATTGGTTCAGAAGATTGTTGTGTACGATTTAGGCTATATTAATTTTTGGAAAAGTGGGCGCTGCCACGCCCCCAGGCTATATAAAATTTAAATCTACATAACTATGAACATATTAGATATGTCTAAATTGAAGATTTTTGGATATGTGTGTTCTTTAGTCAAGATTTATATAATTTCCAAAGTTTATGGTCGATCTCTTTTAAACTTTCCAGATTGGTTCAGAAGATTGTTGTGTATGATTTAGGCTATATTAATTTTTGGAAAAATGGGCGTTGCCACGCCCCCAGGCTATATAAAATTTAACTCTACATAACTATGAACATATTATGTCTAAATTGAAGATTTTTGGATATGTGTGTTCTTTAGTCAAGATTTATATAATTTGGGAGAAATGGGCGGTGCCACGCCCACAACTTTTGTATTTTGTTTGTACTTCAATAATGTCCAAAGTTTATGGTCGATCTTTTTTAGACTTTCCAGATTGGTTCAGAAGATTGTTGGGTACGACTTAGGCTATATTAAATTTTGGAAAAGTGGGCGTTGCCACGCCCCCAGGCTAATAAAAGTGAAATATACATAACAATGAACATATTGCGTGTAAATTAAAGATTTTTGGATATGTGTGTTCTTCAGTCAAGATTTATATAATTTCTGAAAAGTGGGCGGTACCACGACCACATTTTTTGTGTTTTTTGTTTGTACTTCAATAATGTCCAAAGTTTATGGTTGATCTGTTTTAAACTTTATCAATACGTTAAAATCTTCGTTGGGTATGACATATCTAGGCTATATTTGTAAATTTTTTTGAAAAGTGGGGAGTTCCAAGCCTACAAGCTAAGTAATGTTTCAATTCGCTATATCCCTGAATGTATTTGCTTTAGTGAAATTTTAGCGTTCTTAAATCTTAATGAATGCACTTAATTTTTTTGTTTGTTATTACCATTAATACATATCCGGAGTATTAAAGGATTTTCATAAAATCATAATAGTGGCGTTAAGTGGTCAGTGTGTACAGGAATGTTTAAGGACAGTCTAAATAGAATAGGATAGAACTAAATAAATACTAACTATACATCTGCTCAGCACCGCATAATCATTTTTGTCATATTCATTGAGTTCAAAAGATCCGTTTTTTGAGATGGGCATCCAAAAAATTTATTTGTTTATACCAAAGACGTTAAAACCAGAAACATTGTATATCCTAAAGCACTGCAATAAATGGAATGTTAAAAATTAATTGAAAAATATTTTAAAATGTATTTCTAGGGATGTCACGGGTCAGGCACAACAACGTCTGCAGGGTCTGCTAGTATTAGTATGTATATAAATGTGAAAGTAACAATGTATGCTATGTTTTTACGCCAAAACTCACACATATTCTCTGTGATCAGGAAGGATTCACAGAGATGACATTTTTTCGAAAAATTTATCGATAACAGAGTTATCGGCGAAAATAAGGTTGCCCTAAAACCTCAAAATGTCCCTACAACATGAGTATCAACAGAAACAGGAACTCCCCATTTTTCATTTCATCTTCGATATGATTCGATAAATGTGTCGATAACTTAATTATAAGCCAAAATATCCAAAAATCTTAAATTTCCCTACAATACGGGTATCAAATGAAAGGAGAGGTCCAAAGGTTTCTTTTATACTTCGAGATATTTCGATAAACTTATCGATATCTCAGTTATCGGGCAAAATGTGATTGCCCAAAAACCTTAAAGTTCTCCTACAATATGGGTATCAACCGAAAGGGGTAGACCGCAGGTTTCACTTGGACTTTGAAATATATCGGTAACTGAGTTATCAGTCTAAATATGATTGCCCAAAAACCTTTAAATTATCCTACAATATGGGTATCAAACGAAAGGGGCAGCTTTTATTCTAACTTTTCGATATTTCGATATACATACATATTTATCGTTAAATAAGCTATCGGTAAAAATGGTGTTCCAATAAAGCATTAAAACTTTTGCTTACTTATTTTTCAATTTCAGCTAAATCAAAAATCATTTCATAGGTACATTGCCGTCCTACGTAATTTTAGTTGTGGTCCTTGCTACACACTAGGGGGCATTTTCGTTGTTTCTTGCTATGTATGTTTATTATACCTTTCATGAACATGAAATGGTATTATAACTTTGGTCCGATGTTTGTAGCTATGAGAAGAAGAAGAGATAGACCCACTATTAAGTATACCGAAATGATCAGGGCGATGAGGCGAGTAGATTTAGCCATGTCCGTCTGTCCGTCCGTCCGTCTGTTTGAACGCAAACTAGTCCCTCAGTTTTAGAGATATCTCGATGAAATTTTGCAAGCAGGCGCCATTTTGCATAGGATTAATCATTTGTCGGAACCGGCAAGATCGGACCGATACAAGGCATAGCTCCCATACAATCGATTGTTCCGATAAATGGGTTTTGGCTTATAACTCTTGCAATTCAAAAGCTAGGAACGTAAAATTTTCCAAGCTTAGTACATATTGTATTTGTAACGTGTGTAGTGAAAATGACGCAGATCGGACTAACATGACATCTAGCTCCCATAGAATCGATAGTTTCGATAAATGGGTTTTGTGCTATCAATTTTGCAGTTAAAAAGCAAGGAACCTTAAACTGTGCACGTTTGCTACATATTATATATGTAACATATGTATGTAAAATCAGCCAGATCGGACCAACTAAAGATATAGCTGCCATACAATCGATTGTTCCGATAAGTGTGGTTTGGTATTCATGAAAGGTATAAAGCCTTCGGCACAGCCGAAGACAGCCCTTTCCTTACTTGTTTTTCGGTGATGTAGCGTCATATCGTAATTTTGGTTGTGGCCCTTGCTATTTTTTTTGTTTATTTATCGTTGACAGAGAGTTCTGCAAAACGAAAAGTTCTCACCACCAGATGGCTTTGTTGGTCTTGAATTGGTACAAAGTTAATTGAGCGAAAAATTCTTTATTTCAAAGCTTTTCAGGGTAAAATATGCGAAATTTTTTGGAATTTTCCATTGTCAATTGAAGTTTTGCTTTGGTGTTACTCTTCGTGTTGCAATTCTTTGGAGTACAGAATAGATAACAGGCATAATTATATTTCGATATATTTATCGATAACAGAATTATCGGTCAAAATGTAGTTTTGCGTAAACTTTGGAATATTCGCACAAAATTGGTATCAAACGAAAGTGAAAGAACACCGCTTTTATTTGGACGTTGGTTCACTTCGATATATTTATCGATAATAGAGTTATCGGTGAAAATTTTTTTTCGGGTAAACTTAGGAATATTCGCGCAAAATTCGTATAAAAAGAAAGGGGAAGGCCACAGGTTTCATTTGGACTTTGCTTAATTTATGGAAACATCTATTTTGACAACGGCTGGACCTAATACACATAACTAAATTTAGAAGGTAGATTTTGTATCCGCTCGAAATGGTTATACGCTAAAAATATAAAGGCATTTGGAAAGGTTTTGGAGATGTCCCTAAAAATGTTGACCAGGGTAACCTTATAAAGTGTTCTTTCAATATGAGCCCTTTTCGAGACAGAAGGGGCCCTCGATGGTATTGGTATGATATGGGTATCAAATGAAAGGTGTTGACAAATAACACTGGATCACAAATTCCAACTTTTTTTCTGCACCAGAGACGCCATAGTGAAATTCCTATGTAAAATCACCTCCTAATTCCGAAAATCAAGGTTATTTTTACTTGAATGGTACCGTTTTTGAGATATTTACGATTTACCGTTATTTCAAAAAACAAAAAAGATGGATCCACTTAATCGTGTATATCTCAAGAACAAACTGAGATCTTCCAAAACGGTTTGAAAAATTTGAAAGCTTATAAAATTTACTATAATCAGTACATACAACACTTTTTGCTAGGTCCTGCAGATTCAAACATATTGAACAATCATTACGGATTTTTTAAATTTTTTTTGTAAAAAAAAAAAAATTTGTACTTTGCGAGGAAGCATCTCGAAAACGTTTTGTTTTTTTGCAGATATTTTTTTTCTTCTCTAAGCTCTGTTTTATTACAAAAAAAAATAAGCTATCAGTGAACAAAATCGATGAACTAATACAAAAGTTATAAGCATTCAAGTAAATATATCCATTTAATACTTAAGTACCCTACAAATAATAGCATATGTACATATGGTTCTGTCTTAACTCTATGATCTTATTTTATAATTGAAAAAGTTATGTGTCTTGTTTTGACGCTTATTTAGATTAGGATCGGTTTCTCTTATGAGAAACCAACAGTAGTCGCCCATCATAGCGACATCCCAGAATCTTTGATACCGACTTTCAATCACTTTCATTTGCTGGTGAAACCTTTCGCCATGCTCGTCACTTTCGTCGCCAAGATTTTGCGGGAAAAAATTTAAGTGGGAGTGTAAGAAATGAATTTTTAAAGACATATTTACTCCTGAAAGAAAATAAAAAAGTAAATTAGATAAATACATAAGTGGCACATTAGTATATAATTTTCTTAGGCTGGATTTATATTTCAATTCAGAACAAATTTTTTGTTTATATTTTTCCCGTTCTTGTTTGTTCGGAACTGGACGATGAATTCAGATTTATGGCTATATATTCTCATGTAAATTTATGTAATATATAATATATTATAATATGTTTTTTTATTTACCCATTTCCGCATAGTTTTTGATTAAGTCGTTCACTATCATCTCGTAGTTAGGACTTTTGTGTTTGCCTAAAAAAGAAGTAACGACCTTTTCAAAAGTATCCCATGCTGCTGCCTCCACTGGTGACAATAGTTCTTTGAAATGGTTATTGGCCATCATTTTCCTTATTTGCGGTCCCACAAAAATCCCTTCCTTTATTTTTGCTTCTGAAATCTCTGGGAAGATTGTCTTCAAATGATGAAAAGCTTCGCCTTCTTTGTCCAAAGCCTTCACAAAGTTTTTGATAAGACCGAGCTTGATGTGGAGCGGAGGTAGAATTATTTTTTCCTTCTTTATGAGTGGAGAGTATTTTATGTTATCTACCCCAACTTGAAACTCGATTCGTTCTGGCCAATCCTTTATGATGTAGTGGTCTTGACGAGCTCGGCTATCCCATTTGCATAGAAAGCAACAGTATTTTGTGTATCCACTTTGTAGACCACATAGCATTCCAACGACTTTAAGATCGGCACATATTTTCCAATCATGTTCTTCGTATTTGATTAACTTGAGCAATTTTTGCATTATCTCATATGTTTCCTTCGTATTTACTGCATGCGCGATCGGGATAGATGGCTTTTGGTTGCCAATATGCAATAACACGGCCTTTAAACTTAATTTATTGCCGTCTATGAACAATCGCCACTCTTTTGAATCATATGGTTCACCAAATTGTTTGAATAGACCAGCAATGTCTTTGCCGTAACAAACACTGTCCTCCTTCGTATAGTACTTGGAAAATTCTTCGTGACGAGTTCTATAACATGTTACCTTAACATCGGATGAAACAAATTTAAATTGTTGCATTCGAGAGGCGTGTAGTTCGGCCTTTTCCTTTGACAATTCCAAATCCCTTATCCAATCATTGAGTTGTGCTTGTGACAAAGAATTTCTTTCGTTTTCCGTTTGAAATTCAGTACAACATGATGCCGCGTAATCAGATACTACTGTTGACAATGAAACTGGAGCCTTAACTAAAGTTAAATTTGATTCTGGCAATGTCGCTTCTGTTGAAATTAGTTCTGGTAATGACTCTGTAGATACGCTCGCATAGGTTACTTTTCTGGACTTTCCAACCCCAAGTACTTTTGTAGTACAAATATAGCAGTCCGTTGAATGGCAAGTTGGTTCACTCCACTTCATTGGTGTAATAAATTTCACACGTCGCCTAAATAGATAGTTTCAGAAATTAGTCAGCTATGCATTAAAAGGGAACAAATTCCTAATTTTTACAACGTACCTTTTTGTTCCGGTTTCCGAAGAAATCAATTCGACTCGGCATGTGGTGCACACAGTGTTCGGTGTCCATGGTTTTTCATTGTTTTTAGGCTCAATTCCAAAACACTTATAGTATGTAACTTTCAAAGGATTTGAAAACACACGTCTCATACTTTTAACAATACATTGACCGCAGATGAAACAGAACATATCTGGATCATTTGTACACTCAAACTCTCGCGCCCTTTTATTAATTTTTTTTTTTAAGTAAATAACGGGTTATAAACTGCAATTATAACCTGAACAGTATCCGGCGAGCCTTGCAGATATTATGAAGGAACAAGGCGCATGTACTCTTATTTATACTTAGATCCAGTAAAAATTCAAGCCTACCTAAACAAAAAGGTTCCCTAGTTCTACAAAGAAAACACTACCTGCCTCAAAAATATGCTCTTGTTTAAAATGTACCTAGGTTTGAGAAAACGACACTAACAGCTTTTTGTATCTAATAACTTTTCGAAAATCTACCTGCTAACTAACTGATATACGAATACTAACACATATGTACCAGTAGGGTCCCTGCAGTGAAACATCCAACTAGTCAAACAACATCTATACTAATTATATAAAATTGCTTATATGAAAATATTTGTAACGGCTAATCTCGAAAAGTGATGGCCCAATTTTTATGAAATTTTTTTAAGAAGCAAGTTTTCCCAAAAATAAACCAAGTGGCGTTTTCATTTTTTCCATTTTCAAAACTTAAAGCCCCTTATTTCTAGGATGAAATTTATAAAAGCTTCAAACAATCCAAGCATAAGAATTTTCATAGATCAAACTCAAGCTACAGCGGAACAAAAATGTATGTGCGTGTGTGTATGAACTCAACGTAGAGAAAATGTATTTTGACTAAGAGATGCATAAGCCTTCGACAAAAGAGAAGAAATATAAAGAGAATTTTTGGTGATTCCCCAAATTATAATAACAAACCCATCTTATAAATAAAAATGGATGTGTGTCTGTGTGTCCTTTATGGGCGTCCAAAGTACTCAACCGATTTTTATGAAATTTTCAAAGTATATTCTTGGGATCCTGGGTTAAAGCATAGGCTATATTAATTTTTGGAAAAGTGGGCGGTGCCACGCCCCCAGGCTATATAAAACTACAATTCTTCATAACTCTGAACATATTTGGTCTAAATTAATGATTTTTGGATATTTGTGTCCTTTGGTCAAGATTTAAGTAATTTTGCAAAAGTGGGCGGTGCCACGCCCACATTTTTTGTGTTTTGTTTGTTCTTCAATAATGTCCAAAGTTTATGGTCGATCTCTTTTAAACTTTCAAGATTGGTTCAGAAGATTGTTGTGTACGATTCAGGCTATATCAATTTTTGGAAAAGTAGGCGGTGCCACGCCCCCAGCCTATATAAAATTTAAACTCTGCATAGCTCTGAACATATTTGGTCTAAATTAATTATTTCTGGATATGTGTGTCCTTTGGTCAAGATTTATGTAATTTTAGAAAAGTGGGCGGTGCCACGCCCACATTTTTTGTGTTTTGTTTGTACTTCAATAATGTCCAAAGTTTATGGTCGATCTCTTCTAAACTTTCCAGATTGGTTCAGAAGATTGTTGTGTACGATGTAGGCTATATTAATTTTTGGAAAAGTGGGCGGTGCCACGCCCCCAAGCTATATGTACATAGGCTACATTTGTAAATTTTTTGGAAAAGTGGGCAGTTCCAAGACCACAAGCTAAGTAATATATCAATTCGTTATATCCCTGAATGTATTTGCTTTAGTGACATTTTAACGTTCTTAAATCTTAATCAAAGCACTTCATTTTTTTGTTTGTTATTGCCGTTCATACATATCCAGAGTATTATAGGTAGATATAGGATATAATTAAATAAGTACTAACTATACATCTGCTCAGCAGCGCATAATGGTTTTTGTCATACCCATTGAGTTCAAAAGATCCGTTTTTCGAGTTGGACATCCAAAAAATTTATTTGTTTATACCAAAGACTTTAAAGCCAGAAACATTGTATATCCTAAAGCACTGCAATAAATGGAATGTTAAAAGTTAAAGAAAAATATTTGAAAATGTATTTCTAGGGAAGTCACTGGTCAGGCAGAACAACGTCTGCCGGGTCTGCTAGTACTAGTATACAACTACAATTTTCTGGTTGAAATCATACTAGTCAGAAAAAGTCTATTCCATACTAGTATTATACTAGTAGATGACTTGTGGGTCAATTTAAAAAAAAACCCACTTTACACTACTATTTTAGGTAAAAAACAAATTAAAAAAAAAAAAAAAAAATGGGACAGTGATCACCGAGGAATATGTAACAAAAAAACATAATTCTCAAATTTGTATATTTGTTTTTTTGTTTATTCAGTATGGTGTTTTGTTTCTCCCTCTGACTCCTTTCATACAAAAGCATGTGTCCCCCGTTAGAATTTTTAGTAAACAAAATAAAATAAAATCAAGAAAAAAGTTACTGGGCAACATTTAATAACAGTTTTCGAATTATTGGGTATCTTTCTTTTGTTTTGATTTGATATAGTTGTCAAAAATTAATTAGTGCGAATTTGGCGTTGCAAAGAACAGTTGTCCCCACAATTTGCATTGAGCGTCACTTTTTTATAAACCAAGAAATATTAGCAGTTTTCAATTTTCATTTAAATAAAGTAAATAACATAAGAAAAGTACAAACTTTAATTATTACAACAGTGAAAAAGCGAAAACAAAAACTATTAAAAAAAGTGTGGATT
The DNA here is from genome assembly GCA_951509765.1 of Sphenella marginata. Taxonomy (NCBI): domain Eukaryota; kingdom Metazoa; phylum Arthropoda; class Insecta; order Diptera; family Tephritidae; genus Sphenella; species Sphenella marginata. The sequence goes on along the minus strand of OX608079.1, from coordinate 45,564,491 downwards.
TGCGTAGTTTTTGTGAACACCATGGTAAGGGCGCGATAAAAATTCTTGAGCGTCACGCTAATTTTTTTAAAAGTGAATATATTAAATGTAAAAAATTAAAGTTGACAATCATTGTTTACATGGTCTCAACTCATTTTTTTATAATTTGTGAATTTGGGAAATAAATTGCCTACGGAAAAAACCAAAATAGGCAAACATTTCATGAGCATCACTTTTCATACATATTGCTTCATAGCTTAAAATGCTTAATTTTGATTTTATTTTTTAATTTTCAAGAGTAAAACAACAAAATTAACGGCGGCTGAAAGAGCACGGAAATATCGCGGAAAAATAAAGCTCGATAAAGCGCGTATGTGTATAAGTTTCTTCAAGAATTACTTCCTTTTTTTAAATTTTGTTAAAGACATCAAAGAATATGTACATGCTTAGTTTCGTATGAAAATTTTTGTTTTCTGAAGAATTTTTGTTTTCTTTTATTTACTTTTTGTAAAAAATAAACTTTTTTTCGTTACACTTTAAATTTGGCATTATTTCTTGTTTACGTGCAACAAAATCTCTTGATCGTCACAAAATATCTTGAGCGTCACACTTAGTTTTTTTCCTTAAAACGCTTATATTTGCAGTTTTTTTAAATACATTGTTACAAGACTATTACTTTGCAAGTAACCCCTTAGTTCAAGTCTTTTTTTTAACAAAAATTTACATATTTTCATCTTCATCGTCACAAAATATCTTGAGCGTCACACTCAGTTTTTTTCCTTAAAACGCTTATAAATGCAGTTTTTTTAAAATACATTGTTACAAGCCTATTAGTTTGCAAGTAACCCCTTAGTTCAAGTCTCTTTTTAACAATAATTTACATATTTTCATCTTAAAATTTGTAAATAACTAGTCACTTAAAAAAAAAAAAAAAATCAAGGTGAATCGTGATTTTGTGTTTATAATCGAAAAGGTGATTTTGGCAGAAGTGAATCTTGAAAAACAAAAGAACAACATAGTAAACTTGAATCTCAAATATGTTTGCATTTTCAGCGATTTTTTATACATATTTGGTGTGTGACGCTCAAGATAGAAATTATAGAAAACCTAAAAAAACCAAAAATATTGATTTTTTTGAGAGCCTAAAGGTCCCACCGGATTCTTCATCAATTTCTACATAAATTGGCCACTCTTACAGGCGAATTGGAAAAACTTTAAAAATAAGCAAAAAAAACTCGTTGTGTACGTTTTTTGGAAATTGACCCTTGTATGTTCTGGTCGATATCTGACAATTGAAATTTCGTAGGACATCAACATTGTAAAAATACTAGTTGCTTATATGAAAATATGACAGTTGGCTGACTAGTTGGGCTTAGTGCACATACTAGTTGTAAAGTAGTTTTCAACTAGTTGGTTTGATTGCAGGGGTTAGGTTAGGTTAGGTTGAGCTGGCCGGCCGTCAAAGCCTCACAT